>JAJJKE010000076.1:0-169746 GCA_022376655.1 Xylariomycetidae sp. FL0641
ACTCGAAGCGGTCCGGTCTGCAAGAATGGTTGAATGGAAGGCGGCCAGCCGAAGGAACAGGACAAGGACGGGTCGGGGAGTCGAAAGTGGTCGAGGAAGTCGACGTACGGCGGGCAGGCTGAGCGGTAAATAGTGTGGCCCTTGGTGCTATTTTAGGTATTACGGCAACGCGGCGGGATTATGTACAGAGTAAGGTGGTATTGGGAGTAAGTATATGCGTCGGGGAGGAGTAAGTACCTAGGTAGGTAGGGGAGGGGGGGGAACAGCAGCGGAAGGGAAGTACAAGTATGTGTGTGTAAGTAATACGCCCTCTTCTGCCAACAGGCGTGATGGACGCGCAGGCCTCGAGACTCGCAAGAAGCACACCAGAAGGGATTTGGTGCAGAAGGAGGAGAAGAAGGGCAGAGTAGAAAGGATGAAGCAGGCGGGAATTTGGAGAGAAAGCGTCGATAGTACCTAAGGTAGTTCAAGGCATGAGGTTGAGTTCAAGGTATTAGTTCCGGGTAGGGTGTGTCAGATCATTGGCCTGCCTCCCAGCGCAAGTTGGGACTCTGGGGCTCTCCTGGGGCTCAGGTACGCTGATTGATGAATTGATCTGAAGGCATGAGCCGGGATCGAGCTCGACGGGAATGACGGGGAGGAGTGGACTGGCCTGGCTGGCTGGTACTGGCGACTGGGAGTACGCAGTACTGGCCCGAGTGCTGGCGTGACGGGGATGATGGAATCACCCTTCACTGGGAGTGAGCACCGGCGAGCCATTCTGCCAGTCACCCAAGTCTGCGCTGGGACCAGGGCGGGGCCTGCAGCACTCCCGGACAGTGGACTCGGCTGCTAGACAAGCCTCTGTGAGTCCCGTGCCTCCTTGGCTCCGCGACCCTGTCACTGTCAGGCCTGTTCGTGTACTGTGATAAGGTACCCGTAGGCCTGTCTGTTGGGCGAGCCTGTCGAGGCCTGTCGAGGCTGGTCGACGTCTGTGCTGCTGCGATGGCCTGTACTCGGTACCTTACGTACTCGTACATACCTACCTGGTGGCGCGGTGGTGGTGCTACGGCTGGCTGGCTGGCTGGCTGGCTGGCTGGCTGGTTGGTGGTGCTACTGCGGCGGCGGTCCTGTACTGTACGCGTACCTAGTGCAGACTCTGCTGCAGGCCTGGACCTACCTAGGTAGGTATCCGTAGCACTGCTGCTGTGGTGCTGCTGGGCCCTGATGCGCAAGATAAGGCCTGCCGTCATCTCCAGCGAAAGTAGCAGAGCAGTCCTTCAGCCGGCCAGTGCCCACTTGGGATGGCACGCGTGCGAACCTGCGACGACGAACTTGGGAACAGAGGCGACCAACAAGTGCCGATGGCGGCCTCGTCGGGGGAGACGGGACGGGCGGACGGGCGCCTAGTCTCGCGCCTGGCCATGGTATGGTACTGCAGCCTGGAGAGGAAGCTGCTGATAAAAGTGCCTCGCAGGGCGTCGAGGTACATACTTGAGACACCGGTGCCTTTACAGATTTCGGGGGGCAGAGATCGTCGTCCGCTCGGTGACGCGATGCCCGCACAAAAGCCATTCAGAGCTGACTGGATCTTCGTTAGTTGCATAGAGGCAAAGACGGTGCGCTAGGTGGAGCGCTAGAGGAACAAAACCACGTTGGAATTTGCCAGGGTCCAAAGCTACTGCAGTCCATCCCAGCATCCAGTCTCTCAGCTCCAGCCAGGTTCTACATAACAGTAATAAGATCCAATCCCATCCCTACCGTCGACAACTCTACCCTTTCAGGTGTTCGTTCCTGTTGCTTCCGTTCATGGCAGGCAAGGCAGGAATGGGGCCACAGGGCAGTCAGCACTCGCCTCTCCGCAGATCACCTACTGGCAGTGCTGTAGGCGTGCGTAATCGACGGCTCGCCCCGGCCAGCCCTGGAGGCACGCGTCCGGGCCAGCGCGGACCTACCTCCAGGTTCAAGTCTACTCGGACCCTTGGATGTACATTCAGTACAGTTCGGAGTCGCGGAGCAGGCAGGATCGCAGGTTGACCGGACAGAAACGATAGGTAGCAGAGAGGCAGAGCACGGGCGGCGTACGTACATTAGAGGTTGATAAGGTGGTTTGCTCGCGTGCGAACTGGCAGGTGGCAGGGTTCGCGGCCGAACAGGAGGTCAAACCTTCGACTGGGTCCAAGGTCCCGCGGGCCACGAAGAAGAAACCCGGCAACGTCCCCCTCGCCTCTGATGGCTCAACCTCGTGCGCAGCTCGTGGCAGTATTCAGTATTCACATTGCCGGTACCACCACCACCACCACCACCACCACCACAACCATCACCATCACGGCCACCGCTCTATGCAGCCATGTCGCAGCGGCCAATCGTCGGCCTGGCTCTCCACGCTGACCGCAGCCCTCTCTCTCTCTCTCCCTCTCTCTCTCTCTTGTGAAGCCTGCTTTCCATCTCACGTCCTCATCGGCAATCTTCGCCATGTCTCCCGGCCATGTCAGCCCCGTCTGCGCACGGCATCCGTCCCGCTTGCTGTCATCTTCCCTCCACCCCTCAATGGGTCTGTTCGTCCGCTTCTCTCCCGAATCGCGTTTCTTGTCTTTCCGCTCGCTCGGCTGGCGGGGCTGGCGGGCGGGAGTGGCAGCTCGCTGACGCTCAGGCCTCTCCCGAGTACCACCACGGTCAGAGTACCGGTGTACGGGGGATACATAGCTACCTCATGTCGCCATATTGCCATATTGCCCTCTGTTCGATCGCCCCAACCCAATCTCGCAACCAAACCAACGCCCGCTACCTTATTACCCGTGTGCAGGACGCTCGCAGCCTCGTCAGGTTCGGCCCCATTGCTGCCTGCCAAGTCGGCTTCTCGTCTTGTTCACTGCAGTCTGCAGCTACATGCAACGTGCAACATGCAACATGCAACATGCAACATGCAACACAAGGGCTGCTTTGACGTCCTTCCAGGCTCACTGACTCTGCCACATGGACATCGATGACTCCCCCCCCCCCTCCCCCAGTCGTGCTGCTTCTCCCCAGTCCTTCATTAAAGCGGAACCCCTATTTCATGCTTGCGCGATTTGGCAGGAAGGCGTGGCAGGATTCGTCCGGCCGACATTGACGGTGACATTGCCTGGGATCCAACCACTGCTGCTGACGACGATAGATGTGTGTGTCTGTCTGTCTGTCTGTCTGTCCGCTATAATGTCACCGTAGCACCCTCATGACCCGCCTGTCAGCGCTCCCTTCGCCCAGCAGCAGAGGGCTCTCGCTCCTTTGCTGTCCCGACGGTTTGTGAAACCCGGTCGGCGCTACATCGAGTCAAGTTCCACGCAGCCTTGGCAGTGGTAGAAAACGTGGCCGAGAGCGTTCCATCACCTTTTTTATGACAACACCGCATGACCCGTGTTCCGCAGCATCGGGCATGCACATAGGACTGAACTGCCACCTTACGTCGTCCGCATTGCCCATCAGGTCCCGGAGATGCGGCCCAGGTAACGAATCGTCAAGGGAGGATGGGCAGGCAGCCTGTGTGTCTCAAGACTTTACTCCGGTGAACCTTCAATACAACTCCCCCAAGTAAGGCTGACAGCGTCTGTATGTGTGAGTAGGTTTCTGGCAAAAGCCGTTGCGGAAAGTTTTCCGTTCGGCGTTGCCCTCCAATACCCCACACAACCACGAGTCCCGTCTGGTTGTGGTTGTAACTTGTTGGAATATCAGCATCGCATCTCTAAGCTGACGTCCCAGGGTGGGCTGACCACAAGACCACGCTTTCCGTCATGCGTTTCTTGCCTGTCCTTTCACCGAACTGGACACCACTTTTTTTGCGGGAACAAATGAATGCAGCCGTCACATAGGCATGGCTCGAAACCCAAACGTGTCTGCCCGTGGTGGTGTCTTCGCTGCCGTATATTGATAATCTTATCTCGACCACGCCGGCTCACCCCCCCACGAACGTGTAGCGTGCCCGAGTCATGGCATCTCGTAGGATCGATGGGTGATTGCCTTGCATATCTCACCCATCTGACAGCATGGCAGCGATCCAATGAGCTTAAAAGGTGGTCTTCAAGGGGGCCACACCTATATCGGCCTTAAACTCTATTGCATGACGTTGAATCACGATACTTCGTCTAGGTAGTCCACTGTAGTAGGCAAGTCAGGACATTTCCGATGTATGTCAGAGGCAACTCAGCGCCACAAAGATCTTCAGGTAACCGTGGCCCAACCAATCGGCCTACACTGCTACCCGTCTCACCCACCCAGACCAGCGAGATCTGCTCCTCTACCACTCCCACACTCGCGAGCGAAAACACATCCTTCGCTTGCAGAGTTGGCAAGTTCGTATGAAGCTTGCGAGCCGGGCAGGGATGACGAACGATTTTCCACCGAAAATCTTACTCCCTACTTCCAGGCTCTTTCGTCTCTGGCCAAGTTCTGGATGCTACTGTCGCATTCCGGCTGCGGCACAGCCAAACCTGACTCCTTGCAACAAGGCAATGATCATGACACCCCTTTCCCTATCGCCGCCACTGCGACGCCCGGCGCCCCGACAAACAAACGCCCACCAGGCTGCCACTGCTACCGCGCCCACCAAGGCAACGGCAGCATGTGTCGGTAAGGTACCTAGGGTATGGATGTATGTATTTATGTATTTGGGTATTCATGTATGTATGCAAATATTACGAGTCCGAGGGGATAGATAGAGTAGCACATGGCAGGGCGCCGCCGCCGCCACCGCCGCCTCGATCCCCACCAGGTCAGGTAAAGCACTTCAGGTATCGAGTCCCAGGTTTGCCCTGCCAGCCCGACACATCGTCTGTGCGAACGTCGGCCGCCCGCCCGCCCGCTAGCCCGCCGCCGGGCCACGAGGCAAGTGTCCATCCGGCAAAGCGGTAGTGCGTCGTCCTGCTGAAAATCACCCATGATCGATCAGCATCATCGGATGAGGTGGTTGGGGTCTGGAGATCTGGAGATACATACCTACCTCATATCTAGGTACGCGCACAAACAGCCTTACCGCCTAACCTAGTAACATCAGTACAGTGCCGTGGGAAATACCTGCCCCAAGAGGCATACCTCTCACGCCCATCGATCCCGCAACCTGCGGGCTTGGGTGGGTAGCCCTGCGCTGCCACCAGGGTCCCTTCTTCGCCCCCAACTTCACACACACACACACACACACACACACACTTGTCGACCTTCAACCCAACCACCGCCGGCTCGGTAGGTATTATGTATGTGACGAGCCTCGGGATTTGCTCGTTTACGGCAGTTCTTCGTCTTCGTCAGGGACCGATTACCCACGGCTCTCTTGACACCCAAACCTCGTCGGGTTCAAGCTTATTATTCCTATCTCACGCGCGGGATGTATATCTTTTCATTTGCTAACGTGCCTGCTCTGGCCCTGCTTATTATCATGGTTATTATTATTATTATTATTAGCCTGCCTTCCCGAGCGCTAACAAACAGACAGACAGACTGCCAGACGCATGCCTTGCTTCGCGTCGAGCTGGACCCCCCCACAACTCGACCACCATACTTACATCCTTACATACATGCAGGACCCTTCCGACTTTCATCCCTTACATATAAACCTCGTAGGACGCAGCTTCTTCACCGCCGGGCCGCCAGCCACCCCGCGAGACTAGTAGGTAACTTAAGGTAGGTAGGTAGGTAGGTATGCACATTACATACCTAGGTAGCTACCTAGATTAAGGTATGCAGTAGGTAGCCAGGCTCCAACCCATACTGTCACGTACGCGTATAATCGTTCCATTGACAAATACCTTTCATATATACCTACCTACATATCACCCATCCCTCTTGGCACGTATCCTGAACAACCCACCCGCAACGTATATACCGGGAAGAAACCTGGCCTGACCGTCCGGGAGTAGCCGGCCGCGCCTGCCATCTGTTCGTGTACACAAGGTATATATGTCTAGGTGTAAGTGTGTATGTCCGTGGTGCGGGAGAGAGAGAGAGAGAGAGAGAGAGACAGAGGGACCGAGCGCGCAAACTGTGGCCGCGGCGCGCGCGCGCGCGCGCTCGCGAAACGTCCGCCCGTCGTAGCGCCCGTGGACCGACCGCCCCGGCCCGGCGCCGCTGCCGCTAGATTGGCCAGGCGGCGGCGGTGGCGCCGGGTGTCGGGTTTGAGATTGGGACCCCTTTTTTCGGTCGGGGAGTGAAGGAGTGAAGGAGCGAGAGTGCGGTGGTGGAGGACGGGAAATACTTACGGCGCGGCCCGGTCGTCACGCCCGTTGGTATAAGTTAGAGAGAGGGGTGGCTTTGCTGAAGAAGGAGAAGAAGAAAAAGAAGTGGCCGGTGCGGAAAAGGACGAGGAGGTGGAGGAAGGCCGAGATACGTGCACAGGTAAATATCGAATGAGTAGAGTAGTAGGTGAGAGGGTATCTTGACCGCAGCCTTGAAGGGAAGCCTTTAACTTAGCCCCTCGGACGCCACGAGGTTTGCAGGTAGACCGTGGAGATGTTACGATGTATGTATGTATGTCTGTCTGTCTGTCTGTCTGTCTGTCTGTCTGTCTGTCTGTCTGTCTGGAGTCCGTATACCCACCCACCCATCCACCATCTCGGTCCCATCTAGACTCTTTCTCTTGTTGCTCTATCCTCCTCCTCCTCCTTTTCTCGCCTCCTCCTACCTAAACACTCCACGGGTAAGGGATAGCGCTCGAGGAAAGAACCAAAACAAAACGGGTCGTGCGCGGAGCAGTTCGGCCGGTTGCAATACATACCTATGTATCTTGGGAGTTGTCATTACTTATCAAGTACGATTCCTGACAGCGCTAATACATACATCAATTAGCCAATTCCCACCCGGATGGCTCGACTCATCTCATCTCAGCGAGCCAGACCGGGGCGGGCCCGAGAGAGACCGACCGCCGGGGCCCGGACCGATTTGGTCATAGCGCTCGGGGGCTAGGTTAGTTAGACAATTTGCTAGTTGGTTCCTGGACATTTGAAAGGGGGCACCGCGACTTCGCCGGGAGGGCAAATGAAATGAAATAATACCAAGGCCCCGGCTGTCGTGTGTTTGGATCATCTCCCCGGGTCTAGAACCGTCAGTGAGTAAGTTAGTGCTTTGTGGTTGAGGCCGGGAATAGTAGGTAGGCAGGTCTGGACTGGGACAGAGACGGAAGACAGAGACGGAAGACAGAGACAGACAGATACATGGACGTCGCTTGCGTACATGGTGAATGGAAAGGTTGCCGGCTGGCTTGTCTCGAAAGCCCGTGGAAAGGGTTCTTTTCCAGAGACGGTCCAACCTACATGAAAGTGATCTAGACTGAAGACTCGGAACTGGGCTTGGGCTAAGTGCTTGTCATGTGATGAAAATGTCTGGTCTTGAAGTGAGTAAGTCTGGCAGCGCAGATCTGTTTGCGAGGTCGCGCGTTTCACAGTGGTAGGTCAGATATACGTCGTGACCGGCGTTCATTGGCTCTCAGTTCTATTTACTCATGCGAAATGACCCTTTTTGGTTTCCCGGCCGACGTTGTCTAAACCCTTTCCCGTCGTGAAGCCATCACTCGTGGATGGCACAAGCACTCCTCTAAACCCATCAGGAGCGCGCCATTCCCCTCTGACCACCTTCGTCTAGCCACTCTCCCAGCCTGTCATGAGCGTTTCATCATGTTTGCGTCAAGGCAAGAGCAGGATGTACGTAGGAGTCCATTATCGACAGTTCCCTAGTCAGATCGAAAGCGAGGGTTCTTATCGAGACTGGTCTATTGCAGAGCCTTGGCAGCAAAGGTAGGCAGGATGAAGCTAGCCTTGTGAATCTCGGCGTTGTAGTACTTGCAGAGACGTTCCTCCTCCTCGGGGGTCCAGGAGCGGACGGGCTTCTTGACGTCGCGCTCGGCGTCCTTGGTGCAGACCATGAAGCCGATCTGGCCGGAGGGGTAGGTGGGGATGGTGGTATAGGCGTACTCGGCGACGGGGAACACCTCGCGGCACTCCTTCTTGAGCTTGGTGATCAGGGGCAAGTGTAGCCATTGGTTCTCAGCTGTTGGCGAGAAACGAAGGCTCCATGTTAGCTAGGGTTCCTTGTAATTGTGAGGGACGCGAATGGGCATCTTGGGAGAAGAGGTAGGAAATAGACGAGTGGATAAGACGCAGGGAGGAGAAGGGAGCGAGTGAACAGTGTTGTTGAAAGCTTTTCGGGAATACGAGATTCAGAAGCCCAAGAGAAGGCCCGAAAGCTTCAAATAGGGACGAGGTTGAGATTGGGGGTTGCGATGGATGGTTACACGCAGTAAGGGAGGCACAGCACAAGGGGGCACAAAGGAGTGGTTATGAGCTGGGATGATGAGGAGGCGGTCATGGTAAGAGGGCAGCCTCCGATTGGCTGCTCTCTCAGGGGGGTTGCCTCGGGACAACCGGGCATGCGGGATGCCACGTGATGGGAGGGGAGTAACAACAGACCAGCCGAACACGAAGTGCTCGAATACTTTCCAGATATAAAGGAGACATACAACCTTGGGTAGTGATGACACCGCCGGGACGCAGGGCATCGTGCAGCAGCTGGAAGTAGGACTTCTGGAACAGGCTCTCGGCCGGGCCCTCGGGGTCGGAGGAGTCGGTGATGATGACGTCGAAGGCGTTCTTGTAGTCGTTGAGGAACTTGAAGCCGTCACCGACGTGGACCTTGACTTTGGGGTGCTTGAAGCCCTCGGCCATGCCGGGCAGGTACTCCTTGGAGAGGCGGATGACGGCCTCGTCGATGTCGCAGAGGATGGCCTCCTCGATGCAGTCGTGCTTGACGACCTCGCGCAGGACACCGCCATCACCGCCGCCGATGACCAGGACCTTCTTGGGGTCGGGGTGGGAGTGCATGGCCAGGTGGGTGATCATCTCCTGGTAGGAGAACTCATCGCGCTCGGTGCACTGGATGACGTTGTCGAGGACCAGGACGGTGCCGTAGTTGGTAGACTTGAAGATGAGCACGTCCTGGTACTGGCTCTTCTCGTGGTGAAGGACCTTCTCGACCTTGAGAGTCATGGCCTGGCCGGGCCACATCTCGGAGATCTCTCTGAACCAGCCATCTGCGGTGATGTGTTAGTCACGGGCTGGGGAGCTGAACTGTGTGGGAACTGGTGCTTGGTGGTGATCTGACCAAGCCTCGCACACACACATGTGGGATGATGTGATGCAAGGCGGGGGCGGGGTAGTCATCGGCAGGAAAGGAAAAAAAACACATGCCCTTGATGGTCTGGTGGGTGATCTCGGAGCCAGACATATTGATCGCGTGTCGTGTGCTTGTAGAGATGCGACGACGGTGGCGGGTTGGAGGGATGAAGGAAGGCGTAAAGCAGCTGAGGCGTCGTGAAGGAAAAGTCAAAGCAGGAAAGGACGTCGAGCTTAGTAGCGCCGTTTCTGTCTGCGCCCAGCAACGGTGGGGGATCGTGAGCAGCGGCAGCGACAAAAGCCGCGGTGGCAGTGACAGCCGGCCGGGCATGGGAAAATTTGAAAATTTTACTGCCGGCTTGCAACCTGATAGGTCTGTCCCCGCGCCAGGCCAGTAATAGGGAAGGCCTAAACGAAACCTGCTAGTGGAAGCCTCCAGGAAGCTGGGTTGCCGGCGGACAACGGCCCGTTTAAACCCAATTGGGCATCAAACCATTACCCTGTCCAGAGAATGGTTGGAATAATTATGTCTTCTAACCACGTCTCGCGTGTCACAGAGTAATAAGAGCACGAGTATAAGGTTGTTCAAGCAAAGTGATATTCTCAATCCGTCCATGACTCCCCTGGAAAACCATCCTTTCCATGTGCGGCTTTCCGCATGCAATATAGACAAACAGTGACAATAGTGGTACAATCATGCAAAGCAAATGCAAGTCCTCCTGCGCCCGACTTTTGACTTTTAGGCGCAACGGTCGCTCCGTCCATGCATCTATCTCGGCCGACGAATGCAGACAAGGAAAGAGAAAACAGGCCCGAACTCCTCCGATGACTCTGGCCATCACAGACTCATAGTATAATCCGACAATAAAACAATAACTCCTTGCATGACACCTTGCAATCTGAGCTTGGTCCAACAACCCGAGATGTGAGAATTTCGATATATACAGTACGCATGCTTTCCTACTCGAGGTACCTACCTACCTACCTACCTGCCAGGTAGGCTAGGCAGGTAGGTAGGCACCTCGGTCTCTGTGCTGGCTAGTAACGCCCTCGGTGTGCGAGAGCGTTACTAGCCAGCACTGGCCCCAGAAGAGCCACCTTTGGACCCCTTCTTCGCTGCGGACAACGAAGAAGGGGTACCAAGGATGGCTCCTTTACTAGAAGGCTGGTGGGCGGACCCACCAACCTCCTAGTAGGGGCCAACCTTGATATCGACGGTGTACTGGCCCTCTCTCGAGAGTACTAGGGCCAGTACACCGCCGATATCAGGTAAGTGTCCGTGGCTCGTGTCTTTGCGTCACATGGTCGTGAGTTCCATCTCCTTCAAAAAGCTTTAATCGTGTTTGAAACGAGCAATAACTTATAACTTCTTCCATCTCGGCATGCGGATCGATTGAGTGCGGTGTACTGCGGCCCATCACTTCTTGTTGGCGGCGCTGTGTTCCTTCAAAACCTCGCCAAGTTCCTCCGCAAATGCTGCAGTCTTGAGCTGTAGTAACCATGTCTCGAGCCCGGAGCCTTCGTCTTTGGCAACCGGGAATCTAACTGTCTTTGCGCTGACAGTGTAGGCCACTTCCGGGAGGATAATCTTGTTCATAGCAACATGACCTCTCGGCTCCGCCCGGAGCAGGATGCGTACCGATCCAGTCGCCTTATTCTTCAACACACGCAGGGGGCCAACACCTTGGGTGCGCCAGGGTGATTTCTCCTTGTCATCTTCGCCAGGGGGTTCGAACTTGATCGCCTTCGCGCGAACCTCGTGCAACAAGGTCTCATCTTCTTCGCCTGGACCGCCGTTGGTCAACGAAAGCTGCTCCTGGGGTTCCTCCCCGTCCTCGTTCTGCGACTGGGGCTCTGGCGTCGTGCCCATGCTAGACGGTGCAAAGTTAGGTGAAGCTGTTCCCGGGATTAACCAAAGTGGATGGGGGAAATAAGCACTCGGTGCTACTTACCCGCTCCTGTGCCCGCGTTCAGCAGAGCGGGCGCCGCTGAGGCTGGCTGGGAGGCAAAGATACTCGATGCGTTCTGAGGGGGGGTAGCCTGCGTGAAGTTGAAGCTTGGCCCTGCACTCGCCCCATTTGCAAGACCGGCAAAGATATTGCTACCCTGGGCGTTGTTGGGCGTAGAAGGCGCTTGCGAACCAGCTCCAAAAGTGAAGCTTGTGGAAACCGGGGTGGCGGGCTTCGTATCGGAGGATGCCGTATCTGGAGCGGTCGAACCGAAGGTGAAGCTCGAAGAGACGTTCTGGGAAGCGGACGCAAATGGGTTGTTAAACGATTGGCCGTTTCCAGAGTCTGCGGTGAATGTAAAACCGGAACCACCAGAAGAGCTCTGTCCGAAGTTGAACGAGGATGTGTTGGCACCGGCAGGGGCGGCATCTTGCTGACCAGCTGGGGCGGTCGAGGCTCCAAACGAGACGGATGGTGTGCTACTTCCAGCCGCGCCAAAGGAGAACGACGGTCCGGAGGACGCCGGGTTGTTAGGGGCAGGAGTAGAAGGCGCTGCGCCAAAACTGAAAGACGGTCCGGAGGATGCCTGGTTATCGGGAGCGGCAGTGGAACTGGTTCCGCCTAAATTGAACAGCCCGGTCGACGCCTGATTGTTGGGAGCAGGAATTGAGGAAGCTTCCGTCTTGAATATGGAACTGTTGCCAGCAGCACCAAAGACCGAAGGAGTGGAGGATCCGGCATTGGAAAGCCCGCCTTTGCCGGCCTCACCAAATATTCCGGCTGCAGAAGGCGTCTGGCCCTCTGCCACAGAGGACGTCTTGTCTTCGCCAATCTTGGTTGCTTTGGAAGCACCAAAGATACCAACGTTTTGTTCGACAGGAGACGCACCGAAGAGGCCCTCCTTGCGGACTGGTCTTTGCTCGTCCGCTCCGGCAGGTTTAGAACCGAAGAGTCCGAAACCAGGTAAAGCTGAAACAGGCGACGCACCGAAGAAACCTTCCTTGGGAGCAGGTGTCTTCTGGTTACCGAGCTCGGCTGCTACGGCCGGCGAAGCACCAGGCACCGATGACTTGACTGTTGTACCATCGGCTGATGACTGCTCTTTGGGGCCGCCGAAGAGAGGTTTGACAGTCGCAGAACCCGCAGCAGGGCTACCGCCAAAGAGGGGAGAGCTCGTGGACGTGTTGAATACGCTAGTAGCCGAGGGCTTTGCGTCTTGGCCGAAAACATTCACAGCTTGCGCGGGTGTGGTGCTAGTAGCTGATGGCTTCGCGTCCTTGCCGAAAACATTGACTGCTTGCGCAGGGGTCGTGTCAGTCGTCGAGGGCGTCGCATTCTTGCCAAATACATTGACAGCTTGCGCAGGGGCGGTACCGGTCGCCGAGGGCTTTGCGTCCTTGCCGAAGACGTTCACGGTCTTTGCCGTTGTGGCTTCAGATGGTTGCACCTTCGGAACTTCGGTACTGGGTTTCGCATCGGAAGAACTTGCAGCGCCACTAGGCGTTCCGAAAACTGAAGAGCTCGTAGACGGGCCGAACATGCCAGTAGTTGAGGGCTTTGCCCCCTTTCCGAAAATATCGGCGGTTGAGGATGGCGTGTTCTGTGTTGATTCGGACTGGTCAGAACCCTTCGGCTGGTTGTCTTTACCGCCAGAAAAGTCTTCCTTCTGCGTCGTAGTAGCACTGCTAGACGGCTTCAATCCATTTGTGATCCCGGACTGGTCGATGGTCTTGCTAGGGGTTCCAAAGACGCTGGTAGGGGGATCGGGTATAGGTGTAGATAGAGGGTTGCAAGCTCCGTATTGACTTCCTAGAGACTGTCCAGGGAACAATCCCCACTTCTTGGGAGAGCGGTCGTCCCTGGAAGACTCGCCAAACACGCTGGTAGCTTGTCTCTTGTTAGAGGTGGTAGCAGGTGCGTCTGACTGGCCGACAGCGCCGAACAGTGACTTGGACTGAGCGTTGCTAGCCACATCAGCAGACGTCGAGGCACTCGGCTTCGGGGTGGCAAAGATGGACTTAGTCGCATCCAGAGTCTGGGTTGCAGACTGTTCAGACGCGCCGAACATCTTGCTGGCAGGTTGGGCAAAGGAATTCGACTGAGTGCTGGCACCAAACATCGAAGTCTTCGAGAGTCTGCTCTTGGCCGGCTTGATCTCTCTCTCGAACTTGCCCGCGCGTGTTTCGGGCTTCGGGGTCGTGGATTCAGTCTCCTCAACCGGGCTTGGAGCTTTGAAGGATATGGGTGTCTTTGCGGGGTCGAAGGTGTAGTCACCCGGTCTCTTGGCGGGGGTCATGATCTGGTTCGGCGGCGCAGCTGAACGAGGCTTGAGGGTATCGTCACGAGCAGCCTCGGCGCCAGGGGTCGCTCGCATGGGTTGGCCATCGGGTCCCATGGACACGCGTCCAAAGAGACCACCTTTCGAGGTGAGACCGGAAGCCTTGCTGGTGCTTAGGGTAGGGGCAGTGCTGGACTCTTTGCTCTGAGTAACTACCTGTTCCTCAGAACCGTTGTCTGACTCAGAATCTGTGTCTTCGACATCGGCAGCTCCATTCTCATTGCTGCTGCTGTGAGCAGAACTCTCCGAAAGGTAGCCGAAGATGTTAGTGCCATTGGTGGCAGGGTTCGAAGCCGCCTTATGACTCGACTTGAAAGTGCCAGCAAGCAGTCCACCATTGGTGCTTCTGTTCAGACCAAGATCAACACGCTTTGAGGGCGTGCCAAGCAAAGACGTTTTGCCTGTCAAGCTTGGGGTGCCGAAGTCCGACGCCTTCGGCGCGAAAGGAGTACCGTCCTGGGGGGGACGCTTCGAGGGTGAACCACTGCTGCTTTGCGTCTTATTCACAATGTTTTCGAACTTAGCCGAAGCCCCGGAGGTCGATCGCTGCGATTTGCGGCTGGGCAGGTTCTCGTCCATCTCATCGATAGTC
Organism: Xylariomycetidae sp. FL0641; assembly: GCA_022376655.1. Lineage (NCBI taxonomy): Eukaryota > Fungi > Ascomycota > Sordariomycetes > Xylariomycetidae sp. FL0641. The sequence goes on from JAJJKE010000076.1 coordinate 13,990, forward strand.
TCGACCTTGCGCTTGCTATTCTTGTACGGCTGTGGTGCCATGAGAGTAGGATCGGCGAAGTCCTTCGTCATGCTGCGGCGCTTGTTTTGGTTGGCAGTCGATGCAGTCAAGGCGTTGCCGGTCTCTGTCGACTCGCCTTCGGCTTTGCGCTTCCTTGCCGGGGTAGTAGTGCGTGCCTTCTGCGGAGAAGTACCTTTCGAGGCACCGATCTCATCCTCCGACTCATCGAGGGGCAGGTTGTGGGCGATTTTCCACTTGCGAAGGACCTCAGGGGAGACCTTGTGGTTCTTGAACCGATAGAGACCATAACGCAGCATGATCATGCCGCGGCTCTTCTCGTATTCTTTCGCGAAGTTGGCCATGTTAAGCTTCCAGTCTTTCTTGGCGAAGATCTCGTTCGCAGAGTATTTCAGTCGGCGCAAATCGAGAATGCAGAAGAACTGACGACGTTGTAGCTCGTTGAAGTGTTGTGGGCACGCATAGGAGAGGTACTCGTCAGCGTAGATAGATCCTTGACGATACGGTTCATGGGGGACCTTCTTCGCCAGCACTTCGCCCGTGAGCTCAGGATCGGGGGAGGGAATTTTCAGCTCGAAAGGCTGGGTAGAGCTGGTGGCAGCCATGCCACTGGAGACGCTCTTTTGAGCAGCGAACTTGCGGATGTTCGGGCCCGGGCGCGTGGCAGAAGGGGAGAGCTTCGGGGCAAACGAAGAGCCGCGAGGGGTCTGTTGGGAGGTGCGGAAAAGATCGCGAGTGCTTCTGATAGGATCGGGATCTAAGACTCTGCTGGTCGGCTTCGGTGTGCCGCGACGAAAGTAGGGAGGCCGGGGGGGGGAAGGCCCGGTGTACATCGACGAGGAGTATCTGCTGGCTGCGGCAGAACGGATAGGGGAACCGCCGTGGCCCGTGGGCGGCAGCGGGTTGCGAGTGGAGCCGTTGGAACTCATCTTGTCAGACCGGACGCGATGGGCTTGAACAAGAAGTTGAAGTCGGTAGGCAGGTGTGATGAGTGAGGTAAGGTGAGGAGGAAGGAAGGGTTGTTTCGAACGCGCGTGGTGTCGCAAGTGTCGAGGAGATGCGCGGGGCGGAAGGCCGAGCGCGTAACGGGTAGGTTGGTGGGTTGGGTATGGTTGCTACGGTCGCAGCGCGTGTGTTCGAGGCGCAATGTTTGCAACTCGGGTGCGGGCTGGACAACAAGCGCGATGTTGCTGTTGGGTAGGCAGGAATCACCGGACCTGTGCTCGTGCCTGTAGCGTAGCTCGAGAACGGGCAGACGCGCAAGGCAGAGGCGGAGGTCGAGTGAGGGATGGTGACAGATGTCAACCAAGGTGGAAGAGGGCTGGTCGCGAACGTGACGGAAAGACGATGAAGGCTGAATCTGAATCGCCCGGTGCGGTCAAGATGCGAAGAAGGTCATTCAGGACGAGAAGGTAGAAAAAGATTTGTGACGCGAAGGTGCTTGATGGCGGACGTCGATCCTTGGTAGCTTGCTTGCCTGTGGTGACAGGGAATTTTGGCTTTGGGGAAAAATGGTGAGTGAGCACGGTGTTTGGAAGGCCGTGGGCGGTGGGTGTAAGGAAGGGTGGAAAGGATGGCAGGTGCACGGTCACCATGGCGCCCAAGGCCAAAATCACGCACGGGCCATTTGGGGACTAGCTTGGGAGAGCCGCGCGCGACGGCTCGCCAACAGCTCCGCGCCGGGCCAAACACCCAACGCGGTCGCGTCTGCCCGCTTAGGTACCTCCTGCTGCTGCAGACTGGCCGCTCCAGGCCTGCTGGTGGGCAAGCGCGCCTCTAACTTACAGATCTCGGTGCGGTTCGCGCCGCATGTTGGCTACTCAAATAAGAGAATTAATTGCATAACACATTCAGATCCGACAAATAACACGTTTCCGATGCTTTCGCTCGTTCCCTCCTAGATTCCTCCAGCCTACCTTGCCCGGCCACGTGCCTGCCTGCCTGGTCAATCATAGCATCGATTTCTTGCTGGCCACAACGAGTCAGCTTGATGGTTTCAGGCTTCCTTTGCACTCCAGATGAGCTGAATGGCACGCTGCCTGTACTGAATGATCTGGATACTTCCATAATTTTAATGTGCTGGCAAGGCCTTGGAACTCTGGCCTTTCTACTTGCTTTGGAACACGCACAGGCGCTTTGCATTTGGACCAAATAGAGCCCCCCCCTCGGTCGCGTTGTCGTGACTATATATCATACCCTTGCAGGTGTTTGGTACACGTCGGCTGTATCTTGCGTACACGTACGGGGGGGAACGTAAGAAGTATTGGTTGATAGAGTAGGATATTCAGGATAATTGGGAGACTGCAGCATTGACCAGTTGCAACCAACTTTCACCGATGACTCTTCATACACTCCCTTGTCGGTGATTGGCAGAGGTATTCGTGGTCTGTTAACTACCTACCGACAGCTTGTCAAGGTTCCGCGCGGCGGTGGCTAAGGTATCTTTGGTCACTGCGCTTCGAGCGGTTGGCCTCAGGTAAAACTCGCTGTACACGGCAGCATAGGCGATTTAGTGATGCTTGCCGTGTAAAGTTAGGAAAGCTTGCCTTTTTTATATTAGGTTAACGGCAAGTTTCTAACTTGATATGTTAAAAATCAGGCTTCGCTCTGATTTTAGGAAGGAGACTGACCACCTAAAGCGCCACACCTAGCTTGAGAGACGAAGGAAGGAAAGACAGGCGACAGGCACTTGGCACGCGAGAGAGAGAGAGAGAGAGACGGCAACCGGAAGGAAGGGAAAGAGGGGGGGACCCACTACCCTGAATTTAGAAGGGGAAAGGCAAGCTTTCCCAACCATATTCGTGGGGATGAAGCACAGGGCCATTTCGACTGGCTGCTTCGATGGGTCCGTATAGTTGGAAGTAACATGGGGTTGCTGCGAAGAAAGCGCCCGTATGGAAAGAGTCGCGCAAGTGGCCTGGAAGGGAAGACTTCTCTTTGAGTACTGAGTAGGCAGATACGAAGGAGGCGTGCTTCGGTCGGTCCAACAAGCAAGGAATACGTTTGGAAACCGAGCTCAGTGTGCCCAGTGTGCTCTGTTAATGATTGCATGCATCATATGTACTCGCTAACAGCCATGGCAGTGATACTCTTACAACTTTGCCTTCGTTTGGGCCTTCTTCAGGATTGGGTCCAGCTTCGTCGCCTTCATCACATCGCCTTTAACCTTGAGCTTTCCAGACATGAAAAGTCGCTGCGCATTGGCCTTGCCAGCAACGAGCTTGCCGAAGTCTTCATCGGAAAGCGACAGAGTGACTGTGAATTCATAAGCATGGTGGCCAGCCCCAACATACTGGATGGATAGCGGTCAGTGTCCCTTACCTGTGGGCTTGGTGCCTAGGCCAGTGCCCGCAGTGCCCTTCTCCTTCAAATCGATGTGCCAGCTTTCAGTCTCCCCAGCCTTGTTTTTGAGGTTGAAGGCGAAGACGGCGTTCCCCTGCTTGATGGCGTCCTTTCGGTCGGCCTCGCTCGAGCCCAGGGCGTTGTTGATCATATCGAACGCCTCTGACGAGGGGAACTTGTCTATGGAGCGACGTCAGAGGATAGGGATCACCCACGGGCTGGACCGAGGCATGGCCGCGGACACTTACCGTTCTTCAGACCCATTTTGACGGTTTGTGGTGAGGTAAGGCGATCAAGGGGCTTTCTTAGTGAAGTATAATAGATTGCGACCGGTTGAGTATAAGAATTCACAACACCTAGGTGAACAGGAACGTGGAAATTGACTACAGGGCTTACGGGCGCAGGAATGCGGATACTTGTAGCACTGAACCGCCGGATGGAGGAAGCTCAAGGTTCGACGCAATGACGCTACACTCGCCCCTGGGCATGTGAAATGGACCTCGGTCGTCGCCCAAAGCGTTCATGTGCCCAGCCGCTGGGGGGCCGTCGGCGGTTGGCAATAAACGATACCGAGCATCCATTGTTGCTGAAAACGGCGGGAATGCTAAACCCCAATCCTTACATAAGCAGCTGATAAGGATTACCCAAGGATAAGGTAGACATGGTCACGAGACCAACGTAGGTACCTAGAAGTCAGGCGCCGTTAAGAGCCACCGCGTCAGGTGGGGAAAGACGGCAGACAGTTGGCAGGAAGAGGAACGGTCTGAGTGATGAGGGGATGAGCTGCTTGACTGCCAGACGACTGCGACCAGCGGGCAAACAGACCTGGCAGAGCCGACATCTCTTGGAGTTAACAAACCTCGGCGCTCGGATAGAAGTACCTAAAATTATTAGAGAGGTTCGGAGTGGCAAGTCATGCAAGATCCGCCCACCTGCCCTGCCCCGGTCAGAGTCGAGTCGGTCCAGACTCCAGACTCCAGACTCTAGAGCGCAGAAACGCAGACCCCCACCCGCCCTCACAACTCTCCCCGCCCAAGGACCCGACTGATCTAACCTACTTATAAGCATCTAACCTTAAGGCATCCCCGGATTCTGGGCGATGGGGATCTGCCGCTGGGCTCGATGTCGTGCTCACTGTTGGCTCTGTGTTGTTTTTTCTCTGTCATGCCCATCGGCACTGCGGGCTTATTAATATGCAGGGCGGCTCTCATTTGCCGTCCGCCATGCGGTCAGCTACAATACAACGTTGATGACATTCGATGCTCTTGCATGGAAGGGGTAATTAGTTTGCCCGCCATGCTCTCTGTACTAAGGTAGCTTTTCTGAGATCGCCTCTGTCTCGGGTACGGAACCCAAAGGCGCCAGCCTATTGATGCATCTTGCATCGAAAAGAGCCATACTTGTGTTGCCGAATGCCCAATCTTCCATTCCAAACCACTCCATCACAATTTCCACCTATGGTCAGCAGCTTCATTGGGGGGACTCAGGGCTCGAGTACCCGGTACTCGTAGTGGTAGAGGGGATCTTGGGTGGCTGGTTCATCTCTTGACGGGTTACAACGGCGCGAACACCTGCGGACATGACGTACCTCGGGTGACGGCCAGACGGGATCCCTGAGATGGGAACAACATCAGCACAGCATCTGCTGATGGCAACTCCAGCGAGTCCCTGGGTTTTTTTTTTTTTTTTTTTTTACCTTTTTATTTTTTTACTTTCCCTCCTGCAGCGCTTGCTCGACTCGAGCTCTGCCTTCCGATCGCCAAGACGCCGAATTCTTCGCTGTAAACTAAGCTGTACCAACACGGCGACCATCCGTACCATCGGCGTTGCATCTGTTATATTGCTTGCTCGGGGGCAAAAATATATCAGTAGCTTCAGGAGCTTCAGGAGCTTCAGGGTCCACAGGCTCGGCGTCTTTCCCGGCCGGTCGGGATTTGGTTGCTGACAAGCAGTGCCCTGCTCATTGGCCGCTCGACTGCGGAGATTGACCTTTCTGCTACGATATCGCTGTGAATGCCCGCGGCCTAAACACCCCCAGACAGCCACGACAGGCCGCGCCGCTGCTCGCTTCCTTGTCACTCGCCGAGCTGCTGGGCTGACTCGAGCCAGGGACGCAGCTGTTACAAGGGATTGCGCTGCGCCATGGCAGGTTCGAGAACGTGACGTACTGCTGTCATCCCCTTTAGATCTTATACCCTCCTGGCCCGCCCGCGTCCTCCCTCGCGCTCCCTCGTGGGGCCCTTCTTCAGCCTCGTCGTCGTCGTCATCGTCGTCGTCGAGCTGCCCCCCCGAGCCCTGCTCAGAATGCAAGGCTCAGATCCCGAGCATGATTCTGTTCTGATTTCTCTCCCCGAACTCCGCGAGGTGAAGGATGGAGCCAGTGAGACGCGCACAAGGCTGTTGGACTTGTAAAAGTACGCCCTGGCCACCGCCACCGCGAGGCCATGCCTTGGACTTATCTTAGTTCCCCACTGACCGCGCCCTTAGAACGGAAGATCGGATGCGATCGCGGCTTTCCGGCCTGCAACAACTGTCTTCGCACCGGCCGAGAGTGTCTAGGCTACGGCATTCGCCTTGCGTGGCCCGACCAGCCTGATGGGCGACGCAGACTGAGTCGCGTGCCCGAACCCGTAACGCACCACCATACCGTGGACTCCGTACACTATGGAAAACAGTTCCTCAACGTCACCTATACCGACCTGGCGTTGGCGAGAAAGGGTCTGTTGGTGGATAACCAATCCCTGTTTTGTTCGCTGCCACGACCGTCTCGGAGCATTCCTCTGATCCCGGGCCTCCAAGAGAGAGAGAAGCATCTCATGCACTACTGTAAGCATTCTGCAGGACGCTGGGTTTCTCTCATATCAGGTAATTGACATCCATGTTCCCAGACAACGAGCAGCTCTCACGCATGATCTCCACGATTGACGTCAACAATGGCTTCCGAGAAACCTTGTTACCGATGGTACTCTCGAGCTCCGGACAAGCTTCGCATGGTCTTCGCAATGCCATGCTAGCTGTCGCCGCCTTTCACCTTTGGGGCACTAAGCATGCCTTTCCGTACAAAGCGGAGGCGATCCGGTCGCTGTCCTCGTCCCTATCTACTGAGCCTATGGGCACAACAGAAATACAGCTCGCCACATCGATGATGCTCTGCGTCTACAACGTACGTTTGCCACGTCGCTGGCTCTGAAGCCATCACTGACTATATCCAAGGTCTTTGACGAAACAGAAGGCAACTGGAACCTTCACTTGTTAGGCGCTCAGCACTTTCTTCACCAGCTTGCCCAAATCCGAGGTGGGCGTCTGACATACGGATTTCTGTATACGTGGTTTCTATACCACGAAATTCTAGGCGGATTCAGTCAGCCACTTCAGCAAGGTCCTGATGGGCCAGCTTCGCTGCGCCTGCTACATGATACCAATTTCGATAAGTCGTTGGTAAGTATGCACCCAGAGTCGACGTACCGGCGCGTTCCCTAACGGTAACAGATTATTGGTTCCCTCGGATGTTCCGTGGAAGTCATGGAGATTGTTAGCTTCGTCAACGGCTTGCGGGCGACCGAACTTCGCGGAGATTTCGCCAAGTTCTCGTTGGAAGAGAAGGATCGACGAGACGAGGAGTGGAACAGAGTTCAGGACAGAATCACGAACCTAACCCAGCGATTAGACCCAGGAGAGGCTGACCGTTTGCCTCAGAATGAGCGGTTCAGGACTCTGCGCACTGCCGAGTTGTACCGGGTTGCGACTATCCTATACATGCAAAGGACTGCAACTAACGCAGCGATCCAAGAATCGAGGTTGGAGTATCTGAAGCACGCCTTTCAGGTCTTGGGCAGCTTGGATGTCTGCACAAGCCCGTGGCCACTTTTCGTTATCGCGTGTGAGACGGAGACGGACGACCAACGCATTCAGATTCTGCGGACGCTGGATAAGATGGACGAAAGAAGGCATATTGGAAATGTTTTCGTTTTACGCAACATCATCGAATCCTTCTGGAAACAACAGGACCTTCAGGCAGACAGTGGACGGGGCACCAGCCTGAAATGGTGGGATATCATCGACCTCCACCCCGCCGCACCATGGTTTATATGAACATGAAAAGTACCAACACTAGACGCCCCGGACCGCCCAAGTCCACCGAACCGCAAATCCCAAAATAAAACGAACGATCCCCATTCCCATTGTTCCCCTTTCGGTCTACCTTATTTCGACATCTCGGTCACATGCTTGTCCTGGGTGGGGTTGACCAGCAGGCTCAACAGGTCAGGCCTTGCATAGTGGCCTACAACGTCGATGAACGCCTTGGGGTAATCGATGTCTCGCAGGTTGACATCTGCTGTCAAGATACCCTCGGCACCGGCGTCCAAGGGCTCACAGAGTGGCTTCCCATCCGGGCCAAATATCATCGAAAAACCACCGCCTGGCTATAGAGCCGGAGCGCGCTGTATTAGCATCACCCACAAAAAAGAAGCGAGCGTTCCAGTTTCTTACCGTCTTCGTGACAGGGTTTCCAGAGAGATTGTTCTTCTCCAGGTTCTTCTCAGTCAAGATTTGGGAGGCAATTAACACAAAGCATTGTCCCTCGATTGCCATGAACTGCGATGCCCGATAGCTTGCTTCTCCGGTCTCGTGGTAGAGCCAGGCGATCTTCTTGGGGTCAGGCATTTCGAACTCTGCTGGCCAACTAGTTGGGCAGTCAGACAAGTTCTTCGCATGCACAGTGAGACTGACCTTGCTACGTGGATCTGGACTCCCTGCGAGTACTCGTAATACCGAAGCAAAGGCTGGAGATGCTCCCAGCAGTTGAGACCACCGATCTTGCCGAACTGCGACGGAACCACACACTTGAGAGACTCTGCTTGGCCGTCGCCCCATATGGTCCGCTCGATATGCGTGGGCTTGATCTTGCGTCGAGTGTGGAGGATCTCGCCATCGGTTGAGATGAACGACTGCGCCATGTAGAGGCTCCCTCCCTCCCTTTCGCTGTATCCCAGGACGACGAACATGCCTGCTTTCTTGACCGCGTCTTGAATTCGCTTCATCTGCGGCGAGTCCCGCTGCATCGAGTTGGCCATGTAGTCGTGGATGATATGGGTGTTCTCGATAACACTGGCTGTCCACATGGACCTGGGTCGGAGGCAATTGAAGATCAGCTGGGGATTCGAAGACGCCTTGGACGTGCTGCCTCACCATGGATATCCCGGGATCCAGACTTCCGGGAAGCCGAGAACTTGGACGCCATCGGCAGCTGCTTTCTCGATGAGGGAGATGGTCTTGTCGACGCTCCCATCAAGGTCGAGCCAGACGGGCTCAGCCTGAACGGCACCAACACGAACTGTCATGGTCATGATCTCGACGAGCACTCGATTTGCCAAAAGGTACTACCTACGGTGTAGAGGCGACAAGCACAAAGCATTCAGGGTGGCGGGTTGCTCGCGTCCCCTCCAGCACCTTTTATGTAGTCGCCCGTCGCAACGGGATATGCGCTCTGCTGCGGGGTCCGTGTGCCATGTTTGGCAACATTCACCCGCGAGCCCGGCGATTGTGGCCGCACACTTGCCACATGACCTTAGCTCGTCTCGTCCCATGCATCTCCCTTGCCTGGGAATGGGAAAGGGAATGCGAGCTCGACGTATCCAGGAAGCCAATCCTTCATGCGCGCCAGCCCGACAGTCTGTCTCTCCAGAGCGTCGGGGTCACATCCCACCATTCCATGAGGTTAGGATCAAAGCGACAGTTCGCACGTAGGGTGGAGGGCCTGGTATCCCGTGCTGGCCTGTTTAGGATTGGCCTTGATCGCATACTACTTCCAGCACCTCGCGACGCTAAATTATTCACGACTCGTAGTCATCGCGTATGAATGTCCATACCCTTGGAGCAGTCAATCCTTCAAACTTGCATTCTGATATCGGATCGCACTCGAAGTAGGGACCGGATCCCAGCAGTCCCTGGCAGCCCTGGTCCTGTGTGGTTGGCTTGCATCCGCGGCCTGCAGATTGTGCATATCAACCTTCCTACGTTATTCCTGTACAGGTTGGACTTCCCCATTGCGGGACTGGACTGGCAAAGACACCCTCCATCCTTCTGCATCGTCGGTTGTCCCCGGCGTGCCCGGTGTCAATTCAAGGTCCGGGCAAGGGGCAAGGTGTTGCTGCCGAGCCCCCTCTCCACCCGGCTGCTGCCCCGAACCCCTGCCGTGAAGAATGTCACCTTGATCTGCGGAGTTATCGTACGCTCGCCAAAAAGAGAGCTTGGGGACCCCTTCCCCGATAGACAGAGCCGCAGAGGGGCTCCATCGCCACCGCGATACAAAAGAGCCAGCTTATCGGAGGAGGCATGCCAATAAAATGGGTTCACGAGGCACACACACACGACATTCGCCTCAACCAGCAACCACCTCGTCCTCGGGAGGGTCCCCCAGACGAATCATGCGAGTCCCGGCCGTAGTAAGGGGGTGCTGCTATCACCCCCGGCAAGCACGTACAGATGGTGGGTGCGGATCATGCTCAGTCAGCATCCATGTTATTGGTATTCTGTGACGAAGCAACCATCAACATGGCACTCTTCGTCGCACCGCAGCAGGAGGTAAGGCGGTGAAACCCGCGCCTGCTGATTGCATTCACCGTCGTCGAGCGTTTGTGTGACCTGCATTTGCGTCCAACGTCGAGAAAGCTTAAAACAAGTGAATAGGTAGAGGGTGATGATTGGCCACATTGACCCGAACGTCGAGCAACTGAGAGGGTTCCCACCTCTTCGGTGTCCCGAGGTCGGTATGATTGTGGCTGTTTGGTTTGCTACGCCGTTTCGGAGCCTATCTCGAGATCCCTTATCTCACCAGCCCGTATAACGTGAGAACACTGCATCGGCGTTCTCACGATCGGCCGCAAGGCGACCTATCCCTAGCTTCATTGCTAAGTACGCTGATGTACTGCCTGCAGAAGCAGTTACACATCCAGACCAATCTGACCTTACCTTGCACCCTGTGCCGCCAGGGAGGTTTTTGCCGCACTTAAAAGGTGCATATCCGCAACCCTTCCCATAACTTTACATGCGTCTGCGTGAATCTGCCTGCTGGACCCCTAGTAAAAAAATCACAGCCGAGTTTACACCTTTGATGATGCCGGCTCCGGACAGCACTCTCCAGTCCCAGGCCGTCGAGGGCCACCTGCGGCCCCGGCTGTCGAGGCTCACGATGGTGGCGTTGACCTTCGCTATCCTGAAGTAAGACGACGTGCTCCCACGCCCTCGGCCCAGCATCCATCCAGTCCTCGCAGGGCACAAGAGAGCTAATGTAAAACTTGCCACGCAGCACCTGGATCGCGCTAGCGGGCTCGATAGGCCTGGTGCTGCCCTCCGGCAGCTCCGTCTCCTTCCTCTACGGCTTCGTCTTCTGCGTCCTGTGCAATCTCGCCCTGGCGGCCAGCCTGGGCGAGCTCGCGGCGATCTGGCCCACGGCCGGCGGACAGTACCACTTCGTATACGCCCTGTCGACGGACAGGTGGAAGAGATCCATGGTTCGTCTGATTTAGCTAGACGCCTGACACGGACTGATACTGACCGTTCCCCGGTAGAGCTTCTGGGTCGGCTGGACGAACATCGCGGGATGGCTGACACTGGTGACGACGGAGGGATTCTTCGCGGGTAAGCGCGCGATCCGAACGCGTGTGCTCCGCAAACAAGTGCGCTGACGAGTACTCGCAGCGCAGTTCGTACAGGCCGCGGCTGTGATCGCATCAGGCGGAACCTACGAGATCAAACAGTGGGCGACGTACCTGATCTTCCTGGCGATCCTGACGTTCACGACAGCCGCAAATATATGGGGTAATCGCATCTTGGGTCGATGGAATGACGCGGCGCTGTACTGGTCCCTGTTCGGCTTCGTGGTCGTCAGCATCGTGCTGCTCGCGACGTCGGACAAGAACGGAGCCGGCTTCGTGTTCACCGACTTCGAGAACACCACCGGCTGGGCCGACGGCATGGCTTGGATTCTGGGGCTGCTACAGTCGGCGCTTTCGTTGATAGGCTTCGATGCCGCTCTCCATATGACCGAGGAAATGCCCCGACCCGCGGTCGACGCACCGAGAGCGATCTTATATGCCGTCTGCGTCGGAGGGGCGACGTGAGTGCTGCGCTCTCTTCCAAGGTTGGCGATCCACGGCTAAGCTGATATATAGGGGCGTCGTATTCCTCCTGGTCATATTGTTCTGCATCACGAACACCGATGCCGTCCTCAATACAGCGACCGGCATGCCGATAGCAGAACTGATCTTCCAGTCGACGGGCAGTCGCGCCGGGTCCACAATCCTGGTGTTGATGCTGTCCGTCTGCTTCATCAACGGTACCAATGGCTGTATTACGAGCTCAAGCAGGCTGCTGTATGCCATGGCTCGCGATAAGGGCATTGTGTACCACAACTAGTGAGTCTGCAAGCCAGGCACATGATGTTCGTCGAGAAAGGACTGACCGGGGCACTCAGTTTCGCCCACATCCACCCTTCGCTCGACGTGCCAGTTCGAACCGTGATATTCACGTTCGCCTTCAATGTGCTGTTTGGGCTTCTGTATCTGGGCCCAACGGTAGCCTTCAGCGCCTACATCGCCAGTTGCACCATCTTCCTGAACGTCTCCTATGCGTTCCCGGTCATCGCGCTCCTTATTCGAGGCCGAGGCATCCTGGAGCAATTCCGGTCCGAGCAGACTTACTTTGCTCTCGGTAAGAGCGGATGGGCACTCAATTGGATCGCAGCCACGTTTGTCGTTGTCACGTCCATAGTAAGCAGAGGATTGATACCTGGAATACGTACCGGATATGTTAACCCCGGGAGTCGCAGTTCTTCTGTTTCCCGACCAGTTTGCCGGTCAATTCGAACAACATGAGTAAGCGGAGCCCAGAGACCACCATGTCGTCTGGTTCAACGAGTACTGACCACCGCAGACTACGTGACAGTAGTCATTGGTATTTTCCTGTTCCTGGTTGGAACGTACTGGATCGTCTATGGCAAGACTTTCGAAGGACCGGTAAGTCGGCTGCGTTCCCCGATGCTGTTATACGGGGGAAGTGCTAACCTAAGTGATGTTGTAGAAATTGGATGTTATCATGAGCCAACAGCAAGAGATTTTGGTAGTGTCAGAGCATCCGAAACAAGCCCGGTCCAGTACGTCGGAGGAGAAAGGCACACCGGCCCCTTGACCTTGACTTGCAAGAAGAGTCGAGGTTCCAGTATACTGCATCAAGAATCGGTGAGGAGGGCGGGCATAGATCTTCTTTGCGCTCTTGGCGAAGTGCCTGGACTGTCCTGAGAGTTCAGTCCGACTAGGTCCGACCTCAGTAAACTGTCCACGGGGAAAGCAGATGTGGCTTAGAATAACAGCACCGCCACAGATAGGTCCCCAGGCGGGGTGCACGGGTGGTCCCAGCCCTGGAGGTGTAGGTCTGGGCATGGCACCCCAGAGCAATGCCGTGCTAGGCCGTCGGAGCCCGCTGCCGGAGTATTCAGGTCTTTGAAATTCCACTGGATTTCGCCCTACTCCGGCGACCGGCCTTTCATGAGGTGATGCCTAATCCATGATGCAACTGGATTTCTAAGCAGTCAGTGGATGCCATCGGCAAATGATAGCGTCCTAGTCTAACCGCTGCGACTAGACTGTGCCCCACGCGTCTGAGCACGATGGGAAAGAGGGAAAAAAAAAAGGCGATGGCAATTGATCATCGCGTAAACCATCTCATCTCTCGCATTCCCTCTCCCCCACGTTGACATTCTCACGTTCGTCGCCTACCTCGTAGTACATACTACGAGTCTACACACACACGCAAATACCGTCTGTCGTTGTCGGCACTCGCTCGAAACCCCTTCAGGTTGCGCGAGCGGCCAGTCACCACCAGCCCAGCCGGCCCAGTCACGACGCCGAGGAATTGCGTGCTCAGGCGCAGCACTCACACCTCACACCAGCTACAGCACCCCTCCCGACCCGCACCGAGATCCTGATTCGCTGTCATGGCCACGAGACTCTGAGAGTGTTTGAGTCTAGACGGGTGGGGGTTATCGATATCGATATCTTTCACTCTCCAACCGTCACAGTAGCAGGGTTCCATTGTCATAAGAACTTGTCGCGTCGTAGGGCGTGCGCACTTCGGATCGGACGACTTGAAAAGGTCCCGCCGCCGTCGTTGTCGTCGTTGTCGTCGTTGTCGTCGTCGTCGTCGTCGTCGTCGTCGTCGTCGTCGCCGCATTCGAGGCTCTTTTTGTCTGCGGTGGAACACTGTCCACGGGTATCAGACGATTCAGAGTGATTGCTGATGAATCACGCTGCTGCTGACGGGGCCCATCTGCTTATTCATTCTCAAAAAGGCCTGGACCAACAACATCCCGTCCTTCTCGCTCCCAGTTTTCCTATTTAGGAAAAGAAGGCCCCTCTCGTCTTCACCCAGCACTCGCTTAAGCTCCGGCTCTAAGCCTACCTACTGAACTCTAGAGGCTGTCACGTCAATTTTCATCAACTACCTACACCGGCTTTCGCTGGCCGTGTCTCGGGCTCCTGCATACGCGGCACGGTGAACGGTCAACATGGGCTTGCTGTAGGTCTCTTCCTGCGCTATACCGGAGGCTGAGGGGCAGACTTTGATTGACCCGTCGTCTCCAGAGCACTCGGCACCGCCCTTGATTGGCCGGATGCGCAACAGCATGCACACAAAGTGAGGGAATGGGGTATCAAGGTAGACAACCCTCCGACTGTGCTCCAATAGTACTTCCCGAAGGACCAGAAAAACTAAAGCCCGACGACAGCAACTTCTCGAAATATGGAACAAGGCGAAGCACAAGGAGCGGGATGCCATGCTGTGGGGTGACGAGGTAACGCGCTGATACCCCGGGACCTTAGACCGCGAACTTACCAAGGATCAGGTGGAATATCTCGTTGTCAAGCTTAACAAAGACGACCCAAAGGTCCTGCTGTCACTACGACAAGCCGATATCCTCAAGGCTCTGGCTGCGGATGAGGACCTGTCCACTAAGGGTGGCTGCGTTCCAGCTCTGCAAGATCTGACTGCCGACAAGTCGAATCCGTTGCCGGTATTTCACCCCGAGTTCGGCAGGTTCATGCTTGAGGCTACTCCGGGCAAACCATGGGGCATCGGCTTCAAAGAGCTCTTGGGCGTTGAACCGGACATGAAACTCAGGTACGCTTTCCGACACTCTGTCACACCACGCCGTATACTCTGGGCTTTGTGCTGACAGCTCGAAAAGGAGACGCATTGCCAAGGATCACATGAACGGCGACGAGTACCCGATTACGCTGACCACCTTTCCACGTCTAGGGGTTCCGGGTGTCTTTACTGACCCTTACTACCCTCCTTCTGGCTCGAAGCTTCGCTCTCAGTTCGTACCGGACGAGATCGCTAACCCTCATATTCGCTTCCCTACTCTGGCGGCTAATATTCGTTGGCGGCGCGGAAGGAAGGTTCAGGTAAATGTGCCGGTGTTTCACGATGTGAACACGCCGAATCCATGGAAGGACCCCACTGTCAACTACGACCTTCACAACTGGCCAGAAGATGATGATGTTCGGAATGGCGCTGCGCCGGACAACTTCATACATATGGATGCCATGGCATTCGGAATGGGTAGCTGCTGTCTGCAAATTACCTTTCAAGCGAAGAACATCACAGAAGGCCGGAAGATGTACGACCAGCTCAGCCCTCTCGGTCCTATTTTGTTGGCCTTGACCGCAGCTACGCCTATCTACAAAGGCTTTCTGGCCGACACCGATGTGAGGTGGAACCAGATCAGCCGGGCTGTGGACGACCGTACCCCTGAAGAGTTAGGAGAAAAGGTGAGTGCATTGGTTTGGCCCTGTCGTAGCAATCCGGTATACTAAGTTGCAACAGCCCCTGAAACACAATCGCTGGAGAATACCAAAGTCACGTTATGCGTCAAACTCAACATATATCAGCACAGACCCGCGCCTCCGGCCGGAGTACTTCGACCCTGATCTGGTCATCGACGAGTCCATCAAATCACAGCTTCTTGAAGGTGGCATGGATGACCTCTTGGCGACGCATTTTGCCCATTTGTTCATCCGGGATCCCATCGTCATCTTCGACGAAGATCTTAAGGAACTCGACATGTCTAAAGCCGACCACTTCGAGAACATCCAGAGCACCAACTGGCAGCACATGCGGTTCAAGCCCCCACCGCCAGGATCGGACATCGGTTGGCGCGTCGAGTTCCGACCCATGGAGATCCAGATCACGGATTTCGAGAATGCCGCCTTCTCCGTCTTCATGGTTCTCATAACCCGTGCTATTTTGAGCTTCGATTTGAATTTCTATATACCCATCGTCAAGGTTGACGAGAACATGGAAACTGCCCATGCGAAGGATGCGGTCCTCGATAAAAAGTTCTACTTCCGCAAGAACCCCTTTACCAACCGACCGCCTAGAAGTGGCTCCAATTCACCCGCTGCTAGCCGGCCACCAACCCCTTCGGGACCGGTCGAGGACGAATACATGCTCATGAGCGTCGACGAAGTCATCAACGGCTCCAGTTCGGAAGGTAACGACTTCCCAGGACTGATTCCTATTGTGGAGAGCTACCTCGATTCGGTGAATGTCGACGTGCAGACTCGGTGTGAGCTTTCCACTTATCTGGATCTGATTCGCAAACGAGCAAGTGGCGAGCTATGGACCGCCGCGAAATGGATCAGGGAGCGCGTGGCCAAACATCCGGCATACAAACACGACAGTGTGGTCGACGACGAGATCACCAAGAGTCTCGTGAGCGATGTGATAGCTATAGGCGACCGCGAGCAAGCAGGTAAAGGCTGGAAAGGCCTTGATGTACCCAACCTACAGCACCTGCTCGGTCAATTCAGGGGTGGCTGCGGAAACTCGTCGTAGGGGTTAAGATTCGGAACCGGGTAACATTACCCAGTAACACTGTCCTCCAGCAAGACTCGGGAGGTACTTGCTGCAGATCTTACTTGTTTCCCTGGCGCTACTACGGACAATAGATCTGGTAGATTTCCCTGCGACTAGAGCATAGTTTTCAAGCTTACGTATTCACGCCCACGTCTGATCTTCTCTCTGGTTCCCTACAAAGGCTTGGGCTGTGGTAGTGATCCGTAGCCAAACACCCGACAGGCTTCTAGGAGAAACGGAATGTCGGCAACCGAACGCGACGCGTGGCTGAGATCCGTACTTACATCCTCGTCGCTAACCCAGTCAAGCTAGCAGTCCTAGGTCGTCATCTATCGCTAGCCCTACTGTCCCATAGTTTCAGGGCTAGGACCTGGCACTTGCACACTTGAAGAAGACGGCTCCCCGCGTCTTCGGCACGGGTCTGAGCTTCCCGGCAGCATTTGCGAGGTAGCGTGTTAGCGGACCGAAAACGCCCCGACGTCTACCTGGATCGGGTATACGCTTCGGGGCGCGTTCGGCGCTGTGTCCGATCCCACTACAGATCTATCTGTCTCCCGCCCCACGATCGTGGACCACGAGATCAAGAAAAGATCTTGTACGATCGAAAGACATGGACAGCGAGAAAGAGACCCCGCTAATAATCCGCGCTCTTCAGGGCTAGCGGACAAAAGACGAGGCGAGACGAGGCGAGGCGGCACGCTACGAGCCGGCTCAGGAGCATAGGAAATCAGGTCAGGGCGAGCGCGCGGGGCCCCCCGGAGATCTCGGCGCCCTTTCCACAGGCTAACGAAGCCGAGCGCGCGATCTATCCTGCCTTGCCCGCCCTGCCTGACCCGGCGCGCCGGTTCTCGTTGCCGGCTCTCCCCACCCTCTTCCCCCAAAAACTGGCGATGCCAGGGATGCCAGAAACGGCAGGAACACGCACAACTAATAAGTGACCGATCCACCAGGCTACCTTACCGTACAGGACAGAACAGCGAGGCGAACGGGGTTATCTTAACACGGGCGCCGCGTCCCAAACTAGGAGGAATCGCGAGCCTGGCATCAACCCCATTCGGAAGAGACTCCTGCTCTCCTCCCTCGATCGCCCTTCGCGGTGTTGTAAGTGCGTATCGGGTGGGAACCGGTCTGCTGGATTCGGGGTGGGTTGGCTGCCGGCCGGCAGGCGGGCTGATAGGCGAGGCGGAAGGATAACCACGCCAGATCAGGGGGCGCGGGCGTGCGTGCGTGCGTGCGTGCGTGGCGAGGGAGTTCACGTGGCGCCGCGCCGTACCGTTCGTTCGTGTGGAGAGCGCGTGGGGACCAAAAGAAGAAACAGACAAAAGAGCAAAAAAAAAAAAACAAGACAGACAGTGAGAGAAAGACACGCCGATACTCGAAGCAGCAAGTGCTGCGAGAGACAGACAGCAGACAGCAATTCACTTAGCCGGTGGCCCTCCCTAGGCTTATGCACTTCCCACCCATAGGATTTTTCCCACAAACCCATAAATAGCCCATGGGAATTTTAGCCCTATAGGTGACCCATAGGACCGGGTCTATGGGTAGGAAACGAATAGGTAAACCCATAAAGGGCTTAACAATTCCCATAAATTAACCATACGTTTTCTTCTCTCCTATAAGTACCTAATAAGTAAAAAGTAATTCCCATACATTCCTATAAAAATATTTTTTACCTATAACCACCCACAGCTAACCACTATTAATAAAGACCTAGGTAAATATTTTTTATAATCGTAATAAATAAACACGTATTAAAAAACTAAAATAATCGTAAAATAATTAACGCATTGTCATTTATAATGGCCACTATTTTTATAATTATAATAAATAAACACGTATTAAAAAACTAAAATAATTATAAAATAATTAACGCATTATTATTCGTATTAGCCACTATTTTAATATATTATAGCTAACGCGCCCTCTTTCTCGTATATTTATTTTCGTCGCGGCTAGCAAGCAACAACAAGCAAACTTTCAAGCTCTACCACATCCAGCGACTTCTTATACGACGCTTTTAAATGCGCTAGCCCAAAGGCGCGACTTACTATATGCAGCACGAATCCCGATTTCTTTAGCGTAATTAATAAAACCAAACCTTTACAAAACGCGTGATTTATTAGCTTTTCTAATTATTTAAATAATACTTCGAATAAAACGGCGATCCTCGTATTACTTTATTAAATAATATCGCTAAATGCGAAGTAATATCTTTTTTACAGACCTTATATCGATAAAAACGACTATCTTATCACTTTTACTAGCATACGCAAAACTATCGGGCTCGGGTCAGTATAAAAACAAGGGGAGGCCAAAATCATGCGCTTCGCTATAAAAAAATAATAAATACAATAGTTATAGCCTTATTTAGTGTAAAAACCGGCACATTATAAAAATATGCCCGTTAATAAGCCTAATTAAACTTAATAGCCACTAACCATAATCTTATTTTAGTTTATATTAATAAATTATTTTAAAATTATTTTATAAAGCATTTACTTTACCGTAACGCGTTTGCCTAGCTAACTATATATTTTAGCAAGTTTAAGGAGTCGTATTGCCTAATTACTATTATTAATGCTTATAAAGCGGAACGCGCGCATGCTATATGCTTTTCGACTATCTTTTTATAGTTAATATAAACCAGGGAATAGGCGCTTTTATGCGCGCACGTTACGAATATAATAGTAAATGAGGCAGTGCATTAATACGTACTTTTTTTTCGTTAATATTAATACGGGTAAAGTGTCGTAAACCAGCGTATACTAAAATATTTTAAAGGCTATTTATATAACGCCTACGTTAATAAGGCTAAGTTCGTAACGATTAAAGTTAACGATCGCATAATTTAAAGCTTTTAACATAGCGTTAAAATGGTATTTATACTAATAAAGCTTAAAGTATAAGCTTTTAAAAATATGGACCTAACTAGTTTTTTAAGAGATATATATATCTTACGATTATCTTTACAAGATATTAGCATAAAATAATTAAAAAATAATTTATTAAGGCATTTACCGCGCGTAACTGCGCCGTAACACGGACTTTTTTAACTTTTTCGTTTTCCTAATCCTTTTCATTATTAAGATTTTTTATACACTAACGCCATAATGCGAATAACTATATAGCAATCGTGGTACACGTTTACTTAATAACTATTTAACGATTACTTTCGGACATTATATTAATTAAGCTTTTAAAAAACTTAAAAGCCCCTTTTACGGTGCTATATACAAGGTTTAACTATCAAATAGCAAAAAGTTTATTGCCGCTATATAAACTTAAAAAAATTTGCCATAATTAACATAATAAAATAATCGTAAAATAATTAAACTTATACCTCGTACAGCTAACTTTAAGGTTTACACGTTAACGGCCGATAAAAATAAGGCAAAAAAAAGTATTAAATTTAAAAGCTATCGCATATAACTTTTAAAACGCTTAATATCTATAGCTTTTTTTTTTTACGTTACGGCCTTATTAAGTACCTAATAAATATCTTTTTAATCTACAGGGTTAATATTTAACTAATTATAGTCCCATACGTATTATGCCGCGATTTAATTAGGGTGCTTTTTATTATTACAACTAAAGCCACAATTAGCGGTAAAATAATTAAAAAATAATTAAAACGCACTAAAAAGCCTCTACGTTTTACTAAATCGCCTATTTTTATTTTTTAATATCGTTAAGAAAAGCGGCTAGGCGATTAAACGTTTATTTTATTAAGCAGCGTTTAATAATTTACGCCATATTTATTTTAGCTTACTTAACATACCTTTAAACGCTATTTAAAATTTACTTACAGTTGCGCGCCTTTACCGTATTAAAGTTAATAAAAAAGTCAGCCTCGGTCCTACGGCGCTTCGCCGCGGGTTTAACGTTTATCGTAAAACTTACTTACTAGTAATTAATTAATTAACGATTATTTCACGATTATTTTTTAAATTCGCTCGGTCGCGCGTAGTTTTAGGGTTTACAAGGCTAAAAAGTAGTATAAGGGGGGCAAAAATAAAAACCAAGGTGGTGGTATTAGTAGAAAAAAAAGTAGCGGGTTAAGTAAGGGCATTAATAGGCTAGGTAAGGACATTAGTAACTAAATAAGTTAAAAAGTAGGTTTGAAAAAAAACTAGCGCGGCTTACATTAAAGTAGGTCTAAAAAAAAACATAATATGTTTTTTATGTAATATATTAATTATTATAGTGTAAATTATCAAGATTACGCGTAAAATAGCTATAATAATCACGAGATAATCTAATTATAATATATAAGCTAAATAAAAGCGTTTTTAATTTACTTTTATAAAGTTAATAACCTGCGTTTTTTTTATTTTAGCTCGAGGCGTTACGAGATTTAAACATTTTACTACCTATAAATAAAGCGTATTAAATATATATCTTTTAATTATAAAGTTTAGCGTTTAGCGTATAAAGCGTATTATATGCTACTCTCAAAAAAAGTTATTAAAAACGATTCTATAACAAATTACAATGCCTTTAAAACTAACGCTTAAATCTAGAAATCTGCCCATTAACGCTAATCACTTAACACCTCACGAACTACCCTATTAAAAAACCAGCGTAAAATAAATAAGTTAATACGTTTTTACATGGTCCAAATCTCCTAAAAAAGCCTATTACTTTATAATTATTAGCTAGAAATAATTAAAAAATAATTAAAAAACCCACGTTTTTTTATTAAATATAATGCTCGTTATAGCCGTAATATTTTTTTAACACGTATAAAGTTCTATATTAACGTAACATTTATTTTTTTCGCTATTTTTATAACACGGACTATCGTTACACTCTTAATTACTTACAGCTAAATATAAGTTTTAATATTTAAAAAGGGGGCATTAACAGGCCTTACTAAAATAATTTCTAAAAAAAAGGAATTATCGTCTTTTATTAAAATGTTATCTAATATGCCGTTATTTACAGGTATGTTTTTATTCGTTAGCAAAATAGCGTTAATACAGAAGCTTTCGTATTAATTTATAACGGGTGCTTTTTACTAAACTACTACCTCTTTTTCCAGGTATAGCAGATTTTTTTCCAGTAATAGATTTCTTCTTAGATTTAGTAATATATATGACCTATTTCTTTTTAAAAAACCCAAAAAAGGCTAAGTAATAAGTAAAGACGGCGGTAATAATAAAATTTCGCCTTTATTATTTAAGTTTTTTTATAGCAATTTTAAAATTATATCTATACGATTAAAACGGCGCGAAAACGTGCTCGGTTATATAAAAAAAAGCATAACAGTTAAAACGGTAATAGCAGTAAAGCGTGTAAAAATAAAAAAAATAAAATTAAATAATATCGATTAAAAAAACTAAGTTTAATATAGCTTATAAAACTAACACATTAAGCAGTAAGCTTTATAAACTAATAAAACCGTTAACCCCGTTTATTTAATTATTATAAACAACAAAACTTCACCTACATTCTTTAATTATTTTAAAATTATTTTACGTTACTTATTATTACTTACACTTTTTTAAAACTAATAACGTAAAACTTTATCTTTTATTTTAAATATTAGTTCATCTTTTAAATTTACTATAACGTAAAATATTAACGACGCCGAGTACGACATAAATACCACCTAAACGCAAGGCAGTAATACTATTAACTAGGACGAGAACTTGCCTTAGGGCCTAAGAAGTCCCCTTAGCTAAAAGGAACCCTTTTTACCAGGGGAAGAGATAGCGCAGCGCGGAGACCTCGATAACAACCACAGTACTAAAACCCCTTCCCTAACCATAAATAGTAACGCGCTATCTTTTATTAACGAAACAAATAGCGGCAACGACAATAGCCCACTAAATAATAACAAAGATATCGGCGCTAATAACGGTAATAAAACGTCGTTTATTAACCCCCGGCCGTTAAAACGTGCTAAACTCCAAAACTTTGCAAAAAAAGCAAAGCTTAGCAATAGCAACAAGCCTCCTTCCTAAAATAAAACTAATTATATAAAAGCCCCTAATCGGACGAAAACCGTAAAAAGGATTAAGTATTATATTTACTTTAAACAAAAACATTAATAGTAAATAGCATAAATACGCTAATAGCGTTAGTGGTAAACTAAGTAGTAAGCTTACGCCATAACGTAACCCTTAAAGCTAGAAAAAACAGCAATAATGGCCTTTTGCTTAAACATGCGAAAAAAGTCAACTAACCGGTTATAGTAAAACTTTACGCAACTAATAACATACGTTACTAAAGAGCCGAAAATTTAATATTATCGGTACTAAAGCATAATAGCTAACCCGCAAATCCCGAACTAAAATAAGATAAAAGGGCTAGCGAAACACCTAAGCTCTAAGCTATGCCTAAAGCGTAATACAACTACCTAGCAAATAAATAAGCAAAGCATCCTAGCCACAATCTAAATATGTTTTCTATATAAAATAATCTTAAGATAATCTTATTATTAACACACGCTCAAAAGCCGGGAATACTTAACTATTTAACTATAAAAAAGCTATTATTCGTCTAGTTTATAATTACAAATAATATAGCCGCTCATAAACTTAACGATAAACATTTCCAAGCCCTCTTAAAGTAGCACGCCCCAGCTATAGATATTCCATCCCCGAGGAAGTATAAAAAGCTATTATTCACGTACGTAAAGGCCGCTATTTAATATATATTTAAAGCTATATTAAAAAAAGCCTAAATTAGGGTGTCTTGCAATAGCTAGACCACAAACGGGCTAAGTCACTCCTTTCTTAGTATTATAATCTATTTCGTCGATATTAAATAAAAAATGCGGCATTTTTTAATCAACATATAGCGGATAAATGGGAAAAACGTAAATACGATTACTTAAATATTAATAAAAAGGCTAAAAAATTAGGCTTAGCCTACCGGTTTTAGGTTATTACGACAAATAATAGCCTAGGGGTTAACGCTTTAAAGCTTTAAAAATAGATTTAAAAAAACTTCCAGAAAAATAAATAGGCAGCAAAGATCCGGCACCTGCCTTATGTTTTATATTCCGTTTAATTAGCCTATAGTAATTTTTACCGCGTAATAAGGGCGGGGGCTAGTAGTAAAGCCACTTTAAACAAAGATATAAAAGCGCGGCAAATACCGCAATATGCAAAAAAGTTAATACCCGGGACTATAGTAAAAAATATCGATCTTTTACGCCTTAAAATAATTATAAAATAATCTATTTACTTTTTTTATTAGTTTCGCGGTTAAGCGTCGTTTATTAACTTAAACATTAAAAAAAAAAACGACTTTATTAAAATATAACGCGAGCTTATTATTAATAGTAAATTAAATACAAAATAACCATTAACGTTATTCTAGGACACTTAATATCAGTAGAACTTTTACATAATATTTTTTATTCGTATAGTTATTTTACGTGCTACGCTCGATTAATAAATAAAACGTTAAAGCGACTTACGCGGCCGGCATAAAATCCCCTTTTTAGCTTAATAATACGTTTTTTACTTAATTAAAATTACAAAATGCTTAGTCTAGCTAATTAATAACTTCGGGGCCTCTTATAAAAACTATATTACTTATATATTAACTAAGTACTAAGCGGCTATATAACATTTTTAAAAATGTAAAAGTATAGTAAATACTTATTACGCCTCCTTTTACTTAAATAAAAACGACGAAAACCTAATCGATTTAAAAATTATTAGCACGTTAAAAAAAGATAAAAACCGTTTACCGATATGGCTACGTACTTTACGAAAAACATTACACTTAAGCATCTTAAAAAGTTATAAATATATTTTAAAACTTTTCATAAATAATAAAAAGCTAGTTTATATTATATAGCTATTTTACCCCTTTAATATTATAAATAGTAACGGCTTTTAGTTATATTTTTAAAAATAGGAAAACAACTTCAAGAGAGATAAAACTAACAACAGCGCTTTTATAAAAGTAATTAAATGTTTAAAATAGGTATATAAGCGATATTACTTTAATTACGATAAAAATACTAATGTGGGCTAGTCGGGACTAAACGCTAGTTCGGGTAATTTAACCAAAATATTTTTAGATATTAATCTTTAAAAAGCATAAGCACCGTTTTTATCTCGGGAACTATAAGAGTGCGTAATTAATTATTATATTATAAAAGAACGTAAATATATTTTTTTTTAAATACGTTATAAAAATTTGCTTATTAATTATTTTATAATTATTTTTAAACTTATAATTAAGCGTTACGGTATTACAATTTTAAAAAAAATACAAAAATCAGGTATTAAACTTCGCTACACTTATAAAAAATATTTTTTACGTGTAATGCGCTACCGTTTTTTTAAAGCGAACTTAAAGTTTTAGTCGGAATATTTTTACGTTTAACTAAAAAAAGCTACACCTAAAAACCTTTTAAGCTACGTTAATCGTATTATTTTTTATGCGTTTATTTATAAACGCATATAAAATAAATACTAAGGCGTAATATAACGCTATTAAAAATATTAAAAGCTTTAAACGCCGTAAAGAAAAGCTCGCTTAATTATTTAAAACCCCGTACCTCAATAAGCTATCTTAAAAGCTACAAGTCCTTAGAACTTATTAAGTATTTTTTATAGCAAGTTTTTTAAACGAAAAGTATTTTAACGACAAATTATTTACTATTAAATTTAACGATAACCTTAATAATAACAAAGACAAACTTAACGCAAACAATATAAAAAAACTTATTATAAATCCTAATTAAACAAGTAGCGTTTTTAGCTTTAAACCTGCCGTAAATAAAGTTATTATAAAAGCTGCCGGGCCCGGGGCCCGGTCCTAAGGCCGCATACGGGCTACCTAAAAAAAAAATGCGCGTAGCTAGGCAAAAAGCTTACGGTTATAAAATATTATAACGTAATCCTAACGCAACGCGAATTAAAAGCAATTATTTATAAGCTAGTCCTAAAGGTTAAACATTAAATTAAGCTTACTAAATATTTAGGAGAAAATAAAATATAAGGAAGGTCGGTCGCGGGCTAAGCAGCTAACGAAATAATTTACGGCTAAAAACTTATAGTTTACTTAATAATAATAATATTTAACATAAATAAATAATACCGCTTAACTATGCGAAATAATTATAAAATAATTTAACTTATTTAAATATAATAGCTCGGTTAAATATAAATATATAATTTAATTATATAAATACTATATACATTTAAGTAAAAATTATAAATTTATAAAAATTATTTTTTTATAATAGCCTACTAATAGTCGTTATCCTTACTATTCCCTAAACTTTATGCAACCCCCCCCCCCCCCCCCTAACTATTAAAATGCTCTCTAATTAAATGGCACCATTAATTAGACCCAAACCGAACTAAAAACCCTACGCGACCGAAAAAAATTAAAAAATAATTAAAAAATAATCGCTAATTAATTAATTACCAGCACGTTTTTTTTAATTACGTTACGCCTCTCTTAACGTTATTATTACTTATAAACTAGTTTATTTAATAAAATAATCTTAAAATAATTTTATACTAATACCTATCACAAGACTTATTACCTACTCTTATAAATCTAGTTTTATAATAACTAATAAAAGCAAAAGTACTAATGCCAAATTAGCTTAAAAGTCCGAAAAACGCCGCGCCGTTAATCGC
Organism: Xylariomycetidae sp. FL0641; assembly: GCA_022376655.1. Classification (NCBI taxonomy): domain Eukaryota; kingdom Fungi; phylum Ascomycota; class Sordariomycetes; species Xylariomycetidae sp. FL0641. The sequence continues at coordinate 39,882 of JAJJKE010000076.1, forward strand.
TAACGCGAGTTATAAAAGCGCGAAGCGAAAAAAAGAAAGGTAAATGCCCAGCAAATGCAAGAGGATTTTTAAAATAACAGTCTTAGTAAAAACGGCGATACCGCGAATAATAATAACGGTTTTAATAAAAACGGCGATAACGCGAACGGTAATAACGGTCCTAATAAAAACGGCGATAGCGCAAACAATAATAACGGTCCTAATAAAGACGGCAAAAACGTTTAAATCAGGGCCCCGGCGCTTTTTCCCCCCCCTGCCGCTAAAGCTTTTACCCGTACGTTAATTAAGCTATAAAAGGTTTCCTTTACGCAAAGCAAATCTAAATTTACAAAACAATCGTGGACCACGAAAAAGCCTCGTGCTACGCCTACGAAAAAAAGTCATGCTATAAAAAAGCCTCCTATTATAAAAAAGCTTTATATTATAAAAGGTCCGCGGGTTAAGTTTACACTTAGCCGGCTAATAAAATAAAAAAAGCGCTTCCGCCCTAGTAATAAGTTTAATTATTTTATAATTATTTTAAGCTTATTAATAATATTTTAACCGTAGCGTTAAAAAAAATTAAAATATAATAAAAAAATACGGAACTTTATTTTCGTAAAGCTTTTTTCTAACGCTTAATTCGCAAGGTTTGCCAAGATTTTTTCGCTAAAAAGTACCGTTTTTAAGCTAGCGTTATAAGCGCCTTTTAAAAAGCTTTTAAAAATGCACTAGTTAACATGTTTATAAGTAAAAAAAAGCTAAAATAATCGAGAAATAATTAACTAATAACGTTTTTTAAGCTTAAACCTATTAGCAATCTACGTTAAACGTATTACCTTATAAACTAAAGACATAATACTATTTCGTAACCTTATTAATCGGTTTGCCTACTTTAATAACTTTTTTAATATAAACTCGCGCCGCTAAATATATTAATACAAAATAAAAATAAAAGTTTAAACGCCTGCTTTTCATATCCTAAAATAATATATATTATTTTACAATAATATTAATAAAAGCATAAACATAATATTACAAAAATATTTCGGGATTATTTCACGATTATTTTATATAAAAAAATTTTTATAAGTTTTTATAAATAATTAATTACCGCTTATATAAACCTATAGCTACTTACAAACCTATATATTACTTATAATATAACTTATATCCTAGTCCATACCCATAGGCCCCATAGGTTTACCTATATAATTAATACCTAATAAAAATTCCTATAGGTTACTTATTTACTTATAGGTGGGAAATTTTCTCTTACCCACGTATAGGACGGCCGTGGGTGGGTAGCGCGTTTCCTATGGGAATTTATGGGTTCCCAATGGGTACCCACGGTCGAAGCCTAGCCCTCCCGAAGGCGGTGGCTGAAAAGGGTCGTTCCTCCACCTCGTGCCGTCTCGCCGAGAAGCTGCCGCTGTCACGCGCGCGTGGCTGGCGGCACCTCCTCCTCCTCCTCGTCGTCGTTGGCGGCAGCCCTGGCTTGCAGATCTGTGGGCAGATCGCGCACATACCCTACGTACCGTACCGTACCGCTTGTACATACATACCTTAGGGACCACATCGCGCGCCGCGCCCTGGCCACTCCGTATGTATGTACGTATACGTACAGACATGTGTGCGTGTGCCGTGCTTATCCCGCGTGCGCGACGACGCACGTACCGTACCATGCGTACATATGCGGCGCGGGGCGGCGCGGGGCGGCGGCCGCCACCACGAATGCAGGCAAGGCAGGCAGGCAAGTCCGTCCTTACATCCATCCATCTCTGGCATTCTAGGCTGGCGTGGCGGACTGCAGACGGATCAGACAGCCCTGCCCAGCCAGATGAGAGGCGCCCGCCGCCCGGCCTAACCGTGTCGTCAAGTCGAGACGAGACGGACGGACGTCCTCGCCCCCCCGAGCAAAGAGACGATCGTTCGATCCGCTTCGCGAGCGGACTTGCTGGCTGGCTGGGGAAATGGGAACAGGGGAGGGGCTCAGGTAAGGTATTCAAGATTCATACCAACACCGAACGAGCGGCGGCCGTGGTCTGTCGGGCTACATATTCGAGCCACGGGGATCCGATACCGCATTCTTTTGCGCTCGTTTGAGGGCATAGTTAAGGACGAAGAGCATACCTTAGGTATCTAATCACGTGAAGCCATCCGGCTGGGGCAGGCATTCGCCGACCCGGCGCCAGACGCCACGAGTCAAGTCCTCCCGCGTTCATCTTCTGTACGTGGTTGCCCTATCGAGCAAGGGATGAAGCCACGTACTGCTCCCTAGCCCACGCGCGCCGCGTACGAGCCGCGCGGGGAGAAGCTGGGTTTCTACGCCGGCGCCGGGGCGTGTGGACAGCTAGTGAGCGGCCAGGAACGAGGTATCGTGGAATAAGCTTTGATGCCCGGGCAGCAGCGACGACGAGCCGCCGTTCGCCGGCTTCCAAGAGCTAGCATCAACCAAGCCTTCCGCCTTGCTGACACGGACACGGTACCTAGGTTGACTCGTTGAAGACGATGTTCGCATTTTATCACCATACTTTGACTTCCATGGAGAAATTTGGGATGATCTCGGTTGCATTGAGTGTACCGGTACCGTCACGGCTCTTCGGGAGGTTGGTGGAGGACGGGTACGGTGTTGATCCCAAAGCAAGCTTCCTCTGGACAGTAAACTGATCATGGGATTTCAATACTCTCTATGTCTACGATGGGACAACCACATGTGCTTCTTGAGTGCTTACTCACAGACATGGACGAGTTCCCTTGCAGTCACGGCAGAGTCTACTTCACTTCCTGTCTCAATAACCGACCCAAATCCGCGAACCCTATATTTCTTCTAGAATATTCACCGAGTACTTATTTATTTACAGTTTGACCTACCTTAGTCGTTCTCTCGCAGCGAGCGACTTGCACACCGTTGACTGGTGACAACGGTACATACGAAGTGTATGACATCTGCTTGCAGCGCCCTGTAGAAGCCAAAAGGTCACATGCATTTCTGCTTTTGCATCTGAAAGCTGAATAACCAGGAACGTCCTTGCTGGCATCACTGGCGCGAATCTCAATCTGATCGTGATGGCGATGGCTAGCGCCGCCCGCGGTCCGACGGCGCAAACCTAACCCGCTACGGGTGCCGTTCCAAGGCTGACCATCGCTGATCACCTCCCAGGTAGCAGTGAGTAGGTACACGGGACCTCGTCCCTTCTTCATTGCGCGTTGACGAGACGACGACTTCGAAATTCACGGCTCAGGTGGTTTACATGGGTGTCTCGTCCCGTCGGGTAGTGTTCTCCCTTGGAAGTACATACGTGGGCTAAAAAGACCGGCGTAACGTGCAGCAGGGTGTATCAGCCACCAGTTGATTCGCGACCCCCACCGGCAGGTTCGGTGGTAATGTTGAGCTTTATTAGTTTCTGTGACTGAACCGGGGAATCGGGTAACGGCGCCTGTCCCAAGGAAACGGCTGGGCCCCAGACGTGGCGTCAAGGTCTACAAGCGTCCGTTGTTGACAGCTTGGGGATTATGCGAACGAGGTGATCGTGTTGGTCCATTCTGCTGACTCAAGACCTGCCTCGTACCGTTAATCTTGGAACAGTTGGAACCTCGATCACCTAGAAGAGGTCCAGCGCATGGAAAGCTTCGTGAAATTGAGCGAGACTCCGTCTCGGGTAAAGCATCTGTAGTTTTCTTGCCCTGATTTATACTTTTCGCGGGACGTTTGCTCCTACAGTGCAGCTTTCTGGAGCTGTTGAGCACATTTGCTGCCATGATACCACGAGGAAGCTAGCCAGCAACCACCACTATCTTCCCTCGAAATACAATTTGACTCTTCACCAGATCACTGCCTATATAGGAACGGTCTCAGAGATCCGATGGTGTCTGAGCACGTGGTTCGTAACCAGATTCAACGAGCACGTGAATTACAGATATGATTTGAGTGTTATATTGCTCAAAGTGCCGTCAGGGACTCTGTGCCCCGCGGAAGTGGTGGTCAAATCATGGCAATTCAGAATCGCGACTCATCTGCGGATAGGTCCGCGAAAGGCAAGCCACGGTCCAGCGTCAGCACCCTATCTACCTCGCACACATCACACTAGAATCTGGATCAGCTGGTTCGCAATCTGAGACAAGGCGATTGTAGTGTTGCACCCACCCCGGGCGATGGCATCGATTTGGGGCCGCTCGTCGAGGCCCATCTCATCTGGAGGGCATCTCGAAACGGGAGGGGGGAGGGGGGGGGGGGGAGGGGGGGGGGGGGCGGAAGTGAGACATGACAACGCACAACTCTGGTGATCGCGGAGTTCCATCACGCATAACTAATCCGTTATTAAGGACGCCTCTTCCTGTTCAGGGGCAGATGAGGATTTGCCATGTGCCATATCGCATGAACGAGGCGAGGCGTGGGTAGGTAACGATACGCATGGCCACGAATGACGACAATCCAGGTTCGACTACTTTTTTGGACACTTGACTGCCCTGTGATGCGCTCGGAGAAAAGTGATCGAACACAAGGTATGCGCGCGAGCGGTCTTAGGCAGAACGAACCGCGAAGGGAATGGTTCCCTCGAGAGACCGCACACCAGCGGCGGCGGTGTCACGTTGAACCAAGGGTGATTGCCGACAGGCCCATCTCCTTCAAGTGAAGCAAGGAGCTGGCCGTGTCTTGGATGTGTATAAACAGACACGCCGACTGCATGACACAAGCCAACCCGCTCACGTTGTTCCATGTCTTACAACTGGCTGGCTGGCTGGCGGGTTGGTTCACTTCACCCCCCCTCCCCTGTCCCCCGGGCTCATGGAGTGCGCCGCAGGTAACGTGTCCAACACCACCGCCGCCGAGCGAGGACGACAGCAAAGCGGTCATCATCATCATCTCATGAAGAGCGAGGTATCGCGAAGGCAGAAGCTTATAAGCGTAGCGCCAAGACTAAAGTGGTCTACCTTGACCATCTGATGTTCCAGACGATCTGACGTCGGGGCACAAGACCGGTCGAAAGTGTATCGGTTCCAGGACGGACCAACTGGACCTGGACCGTTTGACACGTTAAGTGGTGCTTAGGTCTTCTTCGGGATCTACTTGCTCCACGGATCCGACGACGGATGACGCCCGAGACCGATGAGAAGAAGTCCACACAGAACCCTAAGGGGAGATAAAGCTAGAAATGATTCAAGTTTAAGGTAGATGTGTACTAGGTAGATGCCTCTCTGACGGGTGGGATCTGCCATGTGGCGACGATGCGTTGAGGCTAAACTTTGTTGTCCCAGGCGATACGGTGATAGGTCAATGGCTCTCGATCGTCCCCCTCCTTCCCCCCAACCTTATCAGAGGTAGGGCGCGTGTCGTCGCATTCTAGAAGACGTGCTGACTGGGCAAGCGGCGAGTATAAACTGACTCGCACTCGCAGCGTGTTTCCTTCGAACTTCGTACCATTCGTCCTGGACTCCTCCTTCTCCTCCTTCTCCTCCTCCTCGCGCCTCGGAAAGGAGCTTTCCGCCGAAGACTCTGGGGTAAAAGAGATCAACATCCGTCTCCCTCGAATCTTATTAACGACCAGGAGGAGTCCCCTGGAAAAGACTAATAACCTAAACAGCTGGCTTACTACCTTAGCTGTCTATGGCCATGCAACCGCTGACTAGGGGGGAGGGAGGCCGGAAAGCAGTTTGTACCCGAGTTGGTGCGCTGACTCCCCTATGCCCTCAGTGACGACTACTACTACTACTACTACAAGATGCTATCCGGCATCAACGACGTCATAGCTCGACCGGTACTATAAACAGCAGCGTCACCAAGATAGTAGCACTATCTCTCAGTCTGTGTCTTGCCGTCGGCACACCGGACTAGAGTCAGTAGTAGCCTGTATAGCTACCTATACCTACCCCGCCAGGGATGAGAGTCATGGCCGAAACCACAAAAAAAACCGACATTCGACGGGTGAGACTTTGCTGGCGCTGCCCTAATCCCTTGAAGCGCCGCGATATTTCACGGTCGTTTGTTCGTGTGCAACGCCTGGCTACATGCATGCATGTATGCATGCAGGCCAACAGTGAGGGAGTGAGTGAGTGAGTGAGCGAGCGAGCGAGCAAGCTTGAATCCAGCTTGCGCCCCTCCCTCGGTGCCCCGTGGGACAGGTGGAACACGCGGTTTAGGGGAGAGGGGGGGCCGGCGAAGGATCTGCCCGTCGTGGGTTGTGTCTCTGATTGCCGTCGGGTAGGTCCCCTCTGTCTCTCGCGATGTCTGGGCGGGCAGGTAGGTATTGCGAACAATGCAAAGGGAAGGAAAGGAAAGGAAAGGGGGGTGGGTGTGTGTTTCTCTTGGCCGAAGCGGGAAAGCATAGTAGCAGCACATGACATCGAAATAGCCGTGCAGCAGTAGGTAGGAGGACAGGCAGCCTACGGCAGCTAGGTGGTTAAAGCAGGTAGGTAAGTAGGTAGGTACCTAAGGTAAGCTACGATATGCAGCGTGACAGCTCCAGTACCCGTTGCAGAGGCGGACGGCCGGTCTGCCTGCCTGCCTGCCTACCTACGTACAGACAGCTAAGGAGGTAAGGTAGCGTAGCGTCCATCCATCCGCACGCACAGGTTACCCTTCTCGAGCTGCTGCGAGTCGGGAAGAAGACGTGACGTGACGTGCCATCGTCGCTCAACGCTCGCTCGCCTTCTCAGCTAAGGTGGCTAGCCCTACCACTTGAACGTGTAATCCGTCATCACCGCAGTAGCAGTCATGTACATACCTAAGTAGGTACATACATAAAGTAGGTACGTGAGTAACAGACCACAGACGGGCCTGGCAATTCTCGTGTTGGTCCTGTAGCTAGGCTCGCCGCACGTCTCTCTCATCAGCCGGAGCCTCATCAGCCGTTCGTGTTCGCGCGAGCGTCCGTTACAATCTCCACAGCAAAGAAACCGAGGAGATAGATCTGAACAGGATCTGAGATGGCCGTGCCTCCAAATGAATGTGTACGGTGGGTAGGTAAGTAGGTATAATACAGCGAGTCAGCCAATGACGCGAGGAAACGGGCGTCAACCAATGCCACCCCCCAGAGACTTATTAGAGAGACAGAAGCCAGACCCTGAGTGCACGTCGTCGATCTGACAAGTCGCGTCGTACTGTACTTATTTATTAGTGGTGTAGCAGCAGTTCCCAATCTCGATGCACACCCATCGCCGGGGCGGGCGTGCAAGGCGTAGGTGCTAACTACACAGTACAGTAGTACCTGGTAATAAGTAACTGACGAACGGACGGACGGACGGCGCGCTGGCTCGTCTCGTAACCCAACCAAGCAAGTAAGTACCTACCTTAAGCCACCCCGCCCGGCCGCTGGGTTAAAGGTTTGAAAGGCCGGTGCCCACAGCGTATAAGGCGGGTGCTTGTCCCAAAGCGGACTGGGGACATCGGGAAAACAGAGATGCAAGCCGGGGAGGGAGATATCGAGGGAAAGCGAAGATCGAGAGAGGTGGATGCGGATTATACTTATTATTAGTTAACTAGATGGTCTTGATGCGTCCGGCTTGGCGGTGGTCACTAGGTACCCGCTATTCCGCCCGCCGTGCCACGAAGTACGGGAAACGAAGCCCTGAGAGATTGAAGTGATGCGGTCGATTAGGTATGCAGATATGTAGATGGTCATGCAAGTAAGTAGTAGCACTAGTGTGAGCGCGATCGCTCCGCCCTAGCTAGAATGATAATAATAATAATAAGAGTATAGTATAGATCAAGAGGGTTGAGGGTTGGTTGGTTGATGGTTTGCTTCGGTGGTGTTCATGATCAAATCCGAGGAGTACGCCTTGTAACTCGTTCAGAGTCCTTCGTGCCACCCGTCTATCGCCGTGAAATGCAGTCAAGCTCCGCGCAAATCCAATGCATGCCAAACCCTTCCACGGCACTCCCTCTTCTCGGGAGTCCGGCTAAGCCTCTTTCTTGTGCCAGTCAGGCCCCAAGTACGTCACTACACTACTCTCTCGCGCGCGCGCTCTCTCTCTCTCTCTCTCTCTCTCTCTGCTCCTCGCGAGCACCAAAGAATAAAGGATCCGGAATCGGACCGAAAATAAAAGCCAAAACGCCGTATGATGATGATGCCATGACCTGACCTGACCTGCCTACTAATCCTTTTGGCCCAGATGAGGGTATATACAACGAGAGCTGCCGGTATATGGGTGATAAGATAGATTGGGAACCCTGTGACGAATGGTTCTCCAAGTCGGGTATAAAAAGAAATAGGCCGAGTCGGGGAATGGTAATGATGATGTTGTAAATGCAATAGACGGAAAGGGATCGCCAGCAGCCAGGGCCGGATGGATGCCAGGTGGGTAAGTAAGCTCATGTGATGTTGCAGCGTCAATGGTCGTGCCGTCTTAATCGTCAACCGTGCCGGCGTCGCTTCGTGTGAGTGGAGAGAGAGGCCTAGACACGCTCCTCCACGGCTTTGGGCCGGATCGAGCGCTGCTCCATTTGTCGTTTCCTTTCCAGCTTGGCGTAGTGCAGTCCGCAAGCATTGCACAGTGTTCTTGCACCGTCCGGTCCACGTCGCCACTCAGGGGTATCGATCCGGTTGCAGCTGTGGCATCGGCCAGGCGGCGCGGCACGCTGTACAAGAAGCCAAGTTAGTCGCCTGCTGCTCTTCGCCTCCATGTCCTTCCTTGTTCATTGTGGCTACTCACCCCTCGACGCTTCTTGACTTCCCCCAGGCCATAGGACGGCTTCATCCCATCGCCGTACATGCTCATCTCATCGTCGCCATCGTACGGTCCCCGGCTGCGCCCATGGTCGCGAGCCTTTTCCGCCATGCTGTGCTGAACAATGTCTCGGACGTTTTCCAGCGACGACTTGACCCAGTCCGCATTGCTCAGCATGTTCATGACCTCGCGCTCGGTGGGTAAGCGTTCCGGGATCGGATGTCCCCCATGCTGTTCCGAAGCAATCTTTCCCCAGGCTTCGGCAAAGTTGAACAATGTCCTGGATGCGTATGCGAGCTGCTGTGCGTGTTAGTCAAGTCCAGGTAATGGGGATACATCGCACAAACCCTGCTCAGAGATTCAGAGTATCCCCATGCTTCGAAGTGGCGGTTCAACGTGGAATCGTAGCGTGCGCGGTGCATCCCGTAGTCTTCGTCAGCGTGAAGCGGCGGCCGGTGCGCATCGTAAGGCCCATGCGGCGGGCCGAAATGTCGCGGGGACACGGGCGGGGCCGCCGAGAGGGGAAGTTGTCCGGGAGGATAGGGCATCTGAGGCGGTGCCTGGTGGTTGGAATGGCCGGAAGGGGTCGCCGGTTCCATCGCCTTGTTCGCCTCCCGCGGCTCGGGGAAAGGATACGCGCTCGGCGGTCCCTGTGGCGGTCCTTCTTGACGGGGACCATAGCGATAGAACTTGTCGTCGTGCGGAGGCATGGATCGGGGTTCCGTCGCCGGTTCCGACCTCGCAGGCCCCGCTGCGCTGAATGGCGGCGGTAGGCTCTGAGAGGGTGCCATGGTGGTGGGTGTCGAGGGTGAGTATGGCACAGGCTTCGAGGCCGAGAACACCTCCGATATAGACGGGAGGGACTGCCGGGCCGGCTCGGACTCGTTCGACGCCCGCCTGCTCTCTCCGGGTGAGATCATGCCGGGCATAGCTGGCGGCGGCGGCGGCGGCGGTGGCGGTTGGTGGTAGGGCGAGAAGGGTGGGTTGTGCGTGTGCGGGTGGTAGGCCGTAGCCGGGTTGATCAAAGTGGCTGCAGCCATGCTTGAGGGTTCGCGGTTGTATCTCCCAGGCGGTTCGGGAAGACGCTGGAGGTAGGTATCGGGTTTGCTGGCACTGGCGGAGGTAAAAGCACTATATAGGAGCAACAGAACAACGGTTAACCTCCAATTCGACGGCGGTGATGCTGCTGAGCGTGCTAGCAGCTCCAAATCAGAACGGACCTTTGCCTAGCGCCAGATTCACCCGCTTCCATAGCGCGACTACTACCAAATGATGGTGCCAAAACCCCAGCCGGTCGGTCAGCTAGAACGACTCATGCATCTGACTCGACGGAGACTCGAGATCGGTAGGAACAGTAGCAGTGCAGTCGTCGTTGTCGTCGCTGGCGTAGTCGTCTGTATAGGGCCACGTAGGGCGCCGAACTCTGCTGCCCCGTGCCTCGTGTCGTCTGGAGAAGACAGGGCAGATCTGATCTGATGGTTCGGCCTAGGTCGTCTCAGTAAGGCGCTTCGGGAACCCACGAGGTCGAGGTCGTGCGGGCCAGTTGATGTATAAGTCAACGGTGGGCGAGCAACGGTGGTGGCGTCCACTGGACAAAAGCGTAATTCTTGTACCTTCAAGGCCCCGATTGATTAGAGAATTTCAACGATCCAGCATTAGGGGGGGTAGGGGGGTCTGGCGAGCAACAAGCAAGCCTCGGGCGGCCAAGGGGAGGGGGTTGCGATAGCTTGGGTAACAAGAGCCTTTCTTGCTTGCTTTTTTTTTTGCTTTTCTCCACGCACAAAGTATACGCTACGAGGTGTAGCCGCATGGCACTAGCCCAAGCTCTCCAGACTCAGATCGCGGCCACGAACAAGGCGGCAGCGTGGTTTTCTTTAAACAAAAGATAAAACATGCTATGAAGCTCACCTTGGAACACAGCTTTGCAGGTTGCAGGAGGACCGGGACTAAATCCGTGAGACTCGATAGCTGGAGGCTGGTTTCTCAGGTCGTAGAGTTCGTATGGCCGCTGGAACGGGTGTACGGGTGTACGGGTGTGGCGGAAGTCTGTTCCTGGAAGGCAACGGTGCTTGCTGCAAGACAGAGTTCTTCCTTCGTGACGCGCCCCAGACTCGAATTGCAACCAAGAGGGGTGTCTGGTGTCTCTGCTGCTCGGGATCGAAGGTGAGCGGAAGGGGGCAGGAAGGGGAGGGGGGAAGGGAGAGAGAGGTCGAGAGTAAATGACGAAAATGGAGAGATGTGTGGGATTAAGAGAGGTTTGGGAAGGCTAGCTGGCACAGCAGACCGGAGGCGAGAAGTGAACCGGATGGATACCTGTACCTGAGGTCGGTAGGTATGTGTGGCATGCAGTTGTTTCTGTACCTACACGGCCTACCTTATTGTATGATGTAGGCCGGTAACAGCAGCAATGGACTGCAGCAGCAGCAGCAGCAGCAGAGCGCGTGCCTAGAGATTTGCGGTACTGGGGCTGGATCAATCAGCTCTACCTTGCGCATACGTGTAAGGGCCCCCCGGTCTGGCGTGTAGAGGAAAAGTCGAGGCACCCCCCTGTGCCCCTGTAGGCCAATTTGGTACCGCCTAGCAGTACGGTACTCTCTGACCCTGTCTCTGGGACTCGCTGGGGACTCGCTGGGGACTCGCTGGGACTCGCTGGCCTGGTCCATCTCTCTCTTCTCTGCCTCTCGGGTGGGGGTGAGGACGGGGGACCGGGGGGTCGCTGATCCAGGCGCAGGCGTGCGTGAACCAACCTGCCGGCCAGAGAACCGGAGGTACAGTACTGCACATCGTCGTATCCCCGGGGCAGAGGCACAGAGGCACGTTGATCTCGAATGCCTGTGCAGGTTGGGAGACATGGGATCCAGCACTTGCTGAAGGTGTTGGGACCGGCGTGACGGGACGTGACGAGGCGTAACGAGGCGTAACGAGGCGTAACGAGGCGTAACGAGCGCGAGTGAGCTTGAATGTACTACCTAGGTAGGTAGGTAGTGGCCTGTGGTCCTTCTTTGCAGTGCCGTGCTCGTGTACCCGGGATTCCGCACTACTATACCTCTACCTACGGATAGTGACTCTGCAGTACGGACAGCGGAGTACCTACCTACCCAGGTAGTGAGAGGGGGAGAGGGGGAGAGAGAGGAGTGGGAGGCTTCGTCAGTGGCATCAGCATCAGCCCCGAGCAGCCCAGAAAGCGGCCCAGGCGTCACCCATCGGCCGCGTGCCCACGGAACGATCTGCTGGGACGTTTGGGCGCCGGGACCTCTGACATCTGAGGGAACATGGGGCTAAATCTGAGAGCTGACGGACCGTAGCCGAACCGCAGCAAGCTCTGGGTGGTAAGCTGTTATTGTCATGATTGTCCTCGGTCGGTACAGACGAAGAGAGTATTCCGTTCCAGCAACCTGCTTCCCGAAACCTGTCAGGTCACGCCATTCCCTTCCAGCAGCGAATTGAAGTGGCACCATGCTCTCCTGCTGCCCACTTCAGGTACTGCTGTAGGGTTAGGTAGGTTGCGCGACCCGGAAATGGACCAATTCCCAGCTCCCAGACACCCAGCCTGCCAGATCGAAGATTCCGTCGTGATGTGGGCGCGGCCAGATAGACGACCGGGGCTCAGATTGGTCCAGCTGAGGTCAGACGGGCCGGATGGACACGATGGGTCAGATTGATCTTGATCAACTGTACCTTATGTACTGTGCTTCCGCCTTGCGTGCCGCTCCAATGATGACATACATCCCCGGCAATGCTTGGACCGGGTTAGGAAGTACCTAATGCTTCTGCTTCTGTTTCTGCTTCTGCTCTTGTTTCCTTGACCGCAAGTGGCAGTTGGGGGAGTTGCTCAACAGCCCCAGCGATTCTGATTAGCCGACCTAGCACACTCGAGCAGTTACCTGTTACCTACCTACCTACTTAGGGTACCTAGTTGTTGTGCCGCCTGCGGTCGCCGTTACGGCGCACAGCCCAAGCTCGCTGAACCTACCTCTACTGCCACTCGCTGTGGGAATCCGCCGCTATGCCGCCCTGTGTCCTTCTTCCTTATGCAAGCGTAACCTGGTTTCAATTCAGTACCTTATAGCACACCCTCCATAGACACATCCAAAAGGCGTGAAGGAGGACACCCAATAGAGGACGTATAGTTGGATTCTATTGAAACAGAACCAAGCATCCACGTCGATCCGAACCGTGGCTTTCCGCATATTCGTCATGGCCAGTGCGGTTTTTACCCTATTGCTCGTTATATAATAGTTGCAATTTCATCTCATTAGGGACACCGCTTCTTCACCTGGCAAGGTGTCTTGGGGGTGGATGTCGCCTCGCTTCGAACATGGAGCGCGATCCTGCCGTCGCTGCATCGCAGGGTCTCTGCTGGTTGCTGAGCTTATCAGGCCCGATAGAAAAGGAGACAAACTTCCAGACGCCTTCGCGAATGCCTAGAATGCGACGGAGTATAAGGTACCTTACTATTAGCAGAAGGGAAGGCGCGCCGCCGCTAAGTCTTATCCTTCTGCCCGCCTTCCTGCCCGCCTTCCCCGGCTAGTGCCACTGCCCATTTCCAGTCAACCCAATTCCCAGCCATCTCGGAGAAGAACTCGCTGTACACGGCAGCATAGGCGATTTGGTGATGCTTGCCGTGTAAAGTTGGGAAAGCTTGCCTTTCTTGATATTGGGTTGACGGCAAGTTTCCAACTTGATATGTTGAAAATCAGGCTTCGCTCTGATTTTGGGAAGGAGACCTAGAGCGCCACACCCAGCTTGAGAGACGAAGGAAGGACAGGCGACAGGCACTTGGCACGCGACAGGCACTTGGCACGCGACAGGCACTTGGCACGCGAGAGAGAGAGAGACGGCAACCGGAAGGAAGGGACGGGAAGGAGGGGGTCCCACTACCTTGAATTTAGAAGGGGAAAGGCAAGCTTTCCCAATAATTACCTTACATTACCTGGCGCCACTGTGAACACCATCGAGGTCGCCGACGACACACGGCCCCTCTTCGTCTCCCTCTTGCTCCTCCATTCCAATTACATTGTCCTATGCACGCTGTGATGCTCGTCCAGGGTTCGCCTCATTTGCCTGACCAGCAGCAGCAGCAGCACACAGTACGCGAGACAGCCAGCCAGCCAGCTAGACAGACAGACAGACAGACGTGCGCTGGACAATGTAATAATTCATCACTCCGCTGGCAGTCCAGTCCCCAGATCTATCATCTCACCCAAGGCCCTCCGTCCCTCCGTCTCTCCGCTGCCGTTACATTGGGCAATTCGACCTATCGACATCCCGGTCCTCTGTGCCGGAGAGATCTCAGCGAGATCTCTCAGCCATTCCGGGGGTTGGACAGGCGGGACAGCCTTGGAAGGGACCCTGTGTGCTGTGCTGCCATTCGATTGCTCGTCTGCACCTCGGCTAACTCGACGACACTACACCACTGCTGAGTGATCTCTTTCCAAGCAGCCTCCCAGATCTTGCATCCCCTGAACCGCCTTTTGAAAACCCTCGCCTACGTCACCGCGCGTTGCGAGATCGCCGAGCAGCTCTGCTGATTGGAGCCGGTCGCGTGCGAGACCCCAGCCAGACGTCCCATCGCCCATCGCGCGGAGACCAGGTCGAGTCCCAGAGCTCTGGCTGGTCATCGGCGAGACCTGCTGCTGCGTCTGTTGCGTCTGCTGATGACTGATATCTGTGTGGCACGATCTGGCCAGCCTCGGCACGCTCGCAGAAACCGTTGACAGCAAGGGTGCTGCTGTTCGCTTGCCTCTACTGCATAGTGCGCGCGCAGCAGAGGGTGTCTACCCGAAGCAGAAGGTCACGCACAGCGCCTGGCCCGAATGCGGCTGGCTTGAGTAGTGGCATCTGTACAAGATGCAGGCAAGGCAGAACGGCGCTCGCTCGTTCGGCTGCACAGGGTCTACCCTTGCTGCGTCTTGTCACTGGACGACTGAAGGAAGCCATCGTACCACCCGGCATCGATCCTGGCTCAACCACAACTACCACAGCGACGACGATGTGGACACGCTGATGGCAAAGGCAGCTTGACCGCGGCGATGAGCTTTGGACAGACTCAGATACCGTCCACGTATACGAGCCACGTCTCCCTTAGGCCACACCATCGAGCCATGGTGCCATGTAAGCAAGCGAGAAGGATGGCGGCTAGACGGCCAACGGCGACAAGACAGCAAAGTCGCAAGCCGCCAGCTGACCGCTTGCCTCTCCACAATACGTTATCGTGAGATTTGAGTGCGGAGCCATGAGCTCGATCGCTGCCCAAATTGTTCTCCATCCGCTGCGCTGGCTGTAGCTGGGATCGCCATGCTAGAGATAGCTTCACTCTCAACGTCTTCTCCCGTCCATTGATCAACCGTTCACGCAGGGGCAACGGCTGCTACGTTCCGATGAGTACGAGCCTCCCGTCACCGACGGGAATGCGCAGTCCTGAGCTCGACAAGCGGTCTCAACAACAATGGCCCCCAGATGGTTCGAGCGAATGACTGCAGGCTCCTTGGCTTAGGCCCGAACACACCGTAACTCGAAATTTTCGCCAACTCCACTACAAAGCTTGCCCCGTCTTTCATCTGATTCTCTGCTCCTGCTCGGATGGGGCCTCAACTTGCGGTCTTGGCCAGCCACTTACCGAGTCTCTGCGTACGCGCTTATTGTCATATCGGCCTCGAAAGGTCTCTGGAGAGGGCAGGCCCAAGGCGCCGCGTAAGTCGTTCATCGTCGCCGTGTCCTGGGAATATAAGCGAAACAAGAAAAAAACAGGCATCGTCATTGGCATTGAGAACGGGCAACTACGTTGCACTTTATTACAGGGTCCTGTGTACGGGGCATGCCCTGCGTAATGCAAGAATGTGGGTTCCAATATAGGCTTCTCGATATGTGCGATCTACCGATGCTGTGTTACCCGGCTCTCGACCTTGACCACTTGATTACAGGACGCCGAACAGCGGTTTGCTTCAGAAACGACAAGGGGCGCGGAATTCCAACTGCTGTGATCCGCTTACAGGCGTGTATTCGTCCTCGTCAAGCTCTATCTTGGCGGCACCGCACCCTGGCACACGAACAGGAGTGCTAAGATCTTCTCCGCGAAACACACGGCCGTCAATGCTGCCTGCCTGGCCGCACTCGGGTTAAAGGAACGGAGCGTCGGTTGATCTCCAGAGTGAACCATACAGACCACCTGCTGGTTCGCTTGTCAACCTAGTCTGTTTCTTCGACGATCATCTTGCGGGATACTCGTCTGGGGCAAGACCAACGTGTCTATGTCGCTTCAAATCATTCTCCGGGGCTTTCACCACCTGGCTTCTGCCATCCTACGCATGCGCTGGCAATGGGCTTCAAGCTCTCGCGAGGAATGATCGACGCGTAAACCGCCGGCTTCAGTTGCAAAACACGCGATGGCCGGCGCTTTGCGTAACCAACGAGTTCCTTACCGTCTTGGTACAAGGGCCAAAAGCACATCTGAGATCGGAATCTGCATGCTTTGGGTTATACTAAAGGACCCAAGGACCCTCCATTCATCCACGGAGGGCCATGCGTTGACAGGCAAGGGCATGCTGGCCTGTTGGCCTGCTGACGACCAGGGGCCAGTTTTCTCGAAAAACCCTGCCGCAAACCTCAACCCTGCCCGCCCACGTTGAAGAAAAGAGGACGAGCTTGACGAGTTTGACGAGGCGGTCCTCTGCTTCACAACCTTCCCACCGTGCTACCAGCAAGTCTCGATAGCAACCCCAGAGCGCCCGCGCCGTAGTACGTGATGCTTGACGCTACGGCAGCTCGCCTCATCACGCATCACACTGCATCAATTTTCTCCGTCGAGAGCCCGTTCTGCTATGAAGCTGCCCGAGGTAACCCAAGGACGTACGGTTTTTACACCCTTAAGCACGCAGTACGCGCCTTTGGCGCACATGGCCCGGCGTGGGAGGACATGTGCTCTTGTGACATCGCCTTGTTGCGTACGACGAACAAGCTCGTATTCATTCTCGAGCGCATGGAGACAGAATGGGCGGGGAATGGTGATGTCGTGAGCATACAGTCCGAAGAGGGTGGGCTTCGTAATTGTTTATGTTTCTGTTTCACACGATCTGAAACCCATCGTTCGCGAATCTCACTCAGGCGAGATCTGGGAAATCAAGATTCAAGATCGATATATCGAAACTGGGTTCGATGTAGCAGGATCAGTGTGGCAGTGTGGCCACCGGAACCCTTCCAGTGGGCGTGCAACGACCGTCCGAATGCCACTCGCCCAGCACGAGACGAGCTTGATGCCGAGGCAGATGCTGATGAGACCTTCCGACTGTTCTCGTCACAGTGCTCTCCAGCCAGGTCCAGCCGTAACGGCCAAATTGGCAGCGCCTCTCACCAGGTTTACGGGTAGGAAGCACCCCTGCCTCTGCAGAGATCGAGGTGATGTGCATACAGTACGGAAACCGTGAACCACAGGTTTCGTAGTTCACGCGATGTGACCCGTCCGCATATTGGCACCGTACCGTTCAGGAAGAACCCCGGCGCGTGTGGAAGGAAGCTAGAAAAGCTGGCGAAGGGGATACAATCTCGGGTGTTCCTGCAAGGTTTCCATCGATAATATCCTGTCCGCCTCGCGATACTTCATCCTTGGGGCAAGCCGCCATCGAAGGAAGCCGACTGCCACTCTCTGCTCAGGACTAGACTAGGTTAGCCGTCCACCGTGAGGCTGGCCGAAGCTCCGGATACCTAGCCAGTCAGGACAGCAAATGACAGGATGTGGAGCAGGCCATTTTGGTCGCCTTGGCTGATTAAGAAGACGTTGAAAAAACCGATTTGCAGATCTCCACCGGACGAACCAGTGACAGGGTCCAGGCTTAAAACGTCACTGACTGTTCCCTGACGGTGCCTGACTCGCTTTGCTCTTTTCCAGAGGAATTTGCCAAGTCAAGCGCATTATGGAATATGGCCTGATGGGCGACGAGCGACAAATCTTAACCGCCATTGAGGCGGAAGGTAGGGCTAGGTAAATGTTGGGCTCGCTGCGTTTGCGTCTGCGTCTGCGTCTGCGTCTGCGTCTGCGTCTGCGTCTGCGTCGTCGTCGTTGTCGTCTTCGTCGTCGTCTTCGTCGTCGCACTGTAAAGGCGGCTTGGAGGACCAAGGCTGTTCTCTTCAACGCATCACCTGTTCGCCCGGTTTTCCCATTGTTTCGCCGTACTCCGTACTCCGAAGGAAGCATTTGTACGTGGCGAGGTTTGGCTGGCCAAGCACGCGCACGGTACCTTTTGCTCCCCCGGCAGCATTTGCGATCACCGGATTTCGACTTCGACAACGAAGCCCAAGGCCAAGGCCAAGCCCAAGCCCCAGCCCACGAGGCGTTGTGGGAGATGGCGACCAAGTGCAATCCGTGGCGGACGCACATGTGTCCCGGCGCACCACAACGGTTATTCCTGCACGTAACCTACCCAGGAGCCGTGTCACAGAACGCTGCCGTCCTTCGCCATGCGAGACTTCGGGATCTGCTGGCGATGCAACGGTCAGCGCTCGGGGTTTGACCTGGCTGACTAACGCGTCGCGTTTCGACAGACAGAGGTCGAGGTACATGATCACCAGCCCCTTGTGCCTTTTATCTCTCCATCGCTGGGCCGCGCCGGGGGTTTCGAGATGTCAAGAGATGGCGTGGGCACTGGGCCGTGGCAAGCAAGCTAGGCAAGGTGAAAGGGGTCGGGCCTGCCCCAGTCTCCCGGGTATACATCCGATTCAGGAATGCATCTCCCTGGCAGCCCGGCCAGATATCTCAGCGATCGTCATATGGCATGGGTCCACCTGCTATTGGATCAGGACCGAAGATGCTTGGGCCAGATCCGGTTATCCAGAGTAATCAATCACATCTCACAACCTTCCCGCCGGGACTCTGACATCGAGCAGGGGGCCAGGGCACGCCCGCGTACCGTCCAAGTATCCCGGCGAGCCCCAGCCCTCCTGCTCGTACGGTTACGGTCACATCCAGGGCTCGCTTCGGAAACACGCGACAGCGGTTCGGACGCGCGAGGCCTGAGGGAGCGTCGTGGTCCGGCCCGCTTCATCAACACTGACATTGCATGACATGAGGACATGAAGCTGTGAGCCTGTCGACTAGGTGTCAAGAAGACGGCATCTCGACTGACAGGTCACAATCTCGAGCGGCACTGGCGCTGTGACAAACACGCGGCATCGTGCCTATGAACAGCCCCGCGGCTCCGGGAGGTAGCTGTCAAACCTGCAGCAACGACGCACAGCGTCGGAGTTGACACCTGTTTGCTCTCGGCCACGCGGGCATCGTGTTGCCAGTGCTGCCCGCCCCGTCTAGTGATATACCAAGATCCGGTAGCACTTCACTTGTACGATCGCCAGTCACCCTTGGTCAAAGGATCCTCCGGCACGTCCGATGGCCTGCTTCCCAAAGCCGTAGATGGCCGCCGTTTATTTGGACGTCCGGATGACTGGCACTGGTTGAATGTGCTGTAAGCAGGCACGCAGAGCCATGGTACCGTCGAGGTCAGTGGCGTTCGGGAATGCGACATGATGGAAAGTCCATGAGCAAGGAGGCGGTATCATTCGAAATCAAGTTCCCCGGGGAGATGACAATCCCAAAAGTCACAATTCCTTGGAGCCGTTCTCATTCATCCATGCATCTTCAAGCGTCCTTACTGCAGCTACATGTGTCCGCGCGGCCGTGGGCAAGTTGCCCATATCGCCGCGAATGGCATTGCGTATGCACTTGGATCATCAGCCGACGTGCGGTGAAGATTAAAAGTTCATGCGATGCGTATCTTGTCATCTACCCGTCAATGATGCTATCTAGACACTCCTTTGGCGTTATTTACATTGGCGAGGATAGAAACTGTCGTGCCTGTCGTGTCCTAAGCAAGGAGGGTAAGAAGCCGTTCTTATGCGTAATCCAGTCCTGGCTTATAGCCCGTGCCATGCCTCCCGCCTTGGCGTATACTTCTGGTTTTTCCGACGATGTATACGTGGGGCTTGTATTCGAAGTACCTGCGAAGTGGTTGATCGAAAGGCTTCCCGACGCTCGCGCCAACTTCATTTCGCTAAATTTTTTATCGTCGATACACCCAATCGAAACGCAACGATATCGGGAGGCTGCGGCGGGAAGAGGCATACGTGCTTGGCATAAGCTTCAGCCAGCGTAATCTGCCCTAGGGAGGATTACAAAAGATTAACGGCAGCCAACGGCAGCCAACAGCCATACCTTGGTTGTTCCGGCGAAGTCTCGTACAGGGGTTGGTAGGTCCATAAACCACCAAAGGATTAGCACAAGAACGGCTTCTAAGACAGACAAACAGATGTGTCCGGAGTATGTACCGCCCAGGACAACCAGAAACCTGGTATTGTTGGTCCGGTTCAGAACCAAGACGTCGGGTACACCTTCTGGTTTGTCGGCGACCAAACCAAAGAGTTGGAATACATGTACGTGCTGACTGGCTGCCTATGACAACCTGAGAGTACCAGTCGGGGAGAGTCACCAGTTGGCGACCTCCTGGCGATGCTACCTTACTCTACTGCTTCATGGACGATGAAACCTCGCATACCATCGTCCCGGTAAACGGCCACGGCGTAATGAACTGCGTTCGCATCCTGTCACCCGAGTTGTCGGTGTCAGCCATCGCCAACCATGAACCGCCCCCATCGAACAGGCTAAAAGCAGCAGGCTGTCTGTTTGGGCAACTCGACATTCTGCAAAGGGCAGTCGAACATTCTTACATGCTAACTTTAGATCCAATCACACATCGGATACTTGATCGTCTGATCTTAGAATGTGAGATCTGGCGTGGGGCCTTCCTATCCTCCTCTCGGCTGCTGGTAAGCTGGCTGGCCACGCTCGAGATCCCATCAGCATCCAGTGCAAGCGGTGGGTAGCATGCGCCGTCCGACGTCCGACGTCCGACGTCCGTGGCCGCTGGTGACCGCCCACTCACGACCTAACCGTTACATATTTTCGGCGACTCGCTACGGTGCGCTGAAGGATGGAGGATCACACGGTTGCGGTGGCATCAGGTCGACGCGGACCTGAATTCGTTGGACCAACCAACATCTCAGAGCATTGGGGAGAAAGAAGTCTGAGATCTCGGCGATGTTGCCGTAAGGATCTCTTCCGCCCCTCGGCCGACCAGAGGTGCAGCAGCCTTTGCTGTCGGCATTCGTCTCGAGGCAGGTATCCGCTTGTGCTCTTCGTACATGCTTGCAGAATCATGCAGACAAGCGGCAACCGCTCTCTCTACGTAAAAGCAAGAGCGTGCGGGACAGCCATGGCCGCCATGGCAGATGCAGACGAGACATGACTCCCTGTGTGACTGTTATTTAGAACACTATGTACGCGGCGTCCAGCTAAAACAGGCGCTGCATTGCAACGCTGGGGCCTGGCAAGAGTACCTAGTTAGCGCTTAAGTCATCACTGGGGAAGGGAAGTTCGCATCTGGGGGGACATGGTCCAGATCTCAACGTCGGTCACGTCACGAGATGCTCGCGACGTCTGAACCGGGACACACAGCAGCCCACCGGCATCGGGCGGAGTTGCGCGGAATGAGGGACTGCGCTGCGGCCGGTCTTTTTTTTTTTTTCTTTCTTTTTTTTGGTCATGCGTGGATCAACAATAACCAAAAGCGAAGACATCGAGCGTTCGACTCCTTGACGCATACCAACGCTCTGTGAAGTCTGGCTCGCCAACAACGCGCTGGAAATCCCAATGTGACGTTGGGGACAAGGCCGATGCAACGCTGTGCCGTTGCCGACGATGGACGGGATTCCCACAATGCGATGGGCTTATCAGCTTGGATGGAAGGAGGGATGGCCCCGAGACGGCCAACGGTGGTTCGGCCGTTCATTGGGCGCTGTGGTCAGCCTGCAGATGACAGGCGGAGGGCCGGGCAGCGGGCACATCGTAAAATATCTCTCAAGACCTGGTCCTTGAACAACGCAACGCGATCGGGGAGGGGGGCGGCTTGCCTGTGAGCTGCATTGCAGGATCTGGCTTATCCAGATGATCTGAATCTGGAAGCCACTCCCCGAAGCGAGATGCGAAGCGAGATTCGTAAGCTGGGACGCCCAGGCGCGGCCGCAGAACGGTTCGCCAACAGCCTCGTGCGGGCAACGGGAGAACCAACGGAGGCTGACCGTGACGATACAGTACCCGCCCAGAGACCTGCCCTCCCAAGCAGCCCTCCCCTCGACCTGTACGTGATCGAGGCGATGGGGTGGATGGCCAGCCAGCCAGCCAGCCAGCCCAATCATGACCGGGCGGTTTCCAGACCTACTGCACACACACCAACCTGAGTACACCGTTTTCCTACCTGTCACTTTTTTTTCTAGAAAACCCGAAGATCAGTCCAATAAAGCGAGAACTATCGAGGACGTGCAACCGACATCGTCCCGAACGCAACCTTGCTTTGGTTCTACTCTGCGGTCTATTGCCTGCCTCGGCTGTGTTTCTCTCTCTCTCCCTCACCATCACCCCACTGGGAACGATGAGCAGGCGACCGGAGAGAGCCAAACAACGCAACAGCTCTCAGCAATAAATAATGAAGTCGGACGTGCGTTAGCATCATCTGACGGTTGGGTTGGCTTTGGGTTGGTTCGCCCGCAGCTGACAACTCACAATTCCTGAGGGCATCTCGCGTAGGTCGAGGTCACGCAGCAGCAGCAGCAGCAGCAGCAGCAGCAGCAGCAGCAGCAGCAGCAGCAGCCGGCATGAAAAGTTATTACACTCAATGGACGCCAGCTAACTAGAGAGTGAGGTGACTGGACGGACCTGCAGCCTAGAAAAAAAAGTGATGAGTGCAAGGCGAGGCGAGGCGAAAGAAGAACACACACACACACACGCCCGTTTGCAGGTCGGCTCGGCCCAAATTGGCGCTTCCTCCTCTTCCTTTCTGATGTGATGTACTGTATGTGCACAGGCGTCGGTGCTGCTGCTGATCAGTACATCCATCCGAGCCGCAACTTGCTGCTGGCCAACCTCGTGTCTGTTGTCTCATCTACCCGAGCGGGTGCTTGCCTTTGCTCTGCCTGATACGGATGGCTACAGCGACGGTTGCGACTCGACACTTTTCCCCTCCTTCACCTGCTTCTTTCTGTGACCGTCGAAGGGGCCCTCCCTACCTTGTTAGGTTAGGGGAGGGGGGCGTTTCCATATCTCTTTCGGAAGCTCGCCTGCCCGGTGTAATAATAAGGTAACCTAGCCCGTGGCCCCGACCGCACCCCTTCTTTTCCATTGGGGAGATCGATGGTTCTCATGCCAGATCCCGATCTCACGCGCCCGTGATGCTTGCCGCCGGCCTGCTGCATACATATGTGTGCGCTCGAGTGCCTCGCTGGCTGCCGGCCTGCACCAATTCGCCACGCAGATACTTCATATCGAGCTACATACATACTCTGGAACGGCAAACTGAATAAGCGCTTGTCAAGCTGTGCTGTTCAGGTGCGCGCACACGCCCTCTCTCTCTCTCTCTCTCTGGCTCGGCCACACAAGCAACCATCATTACCCTCGTCATCGCCAGACTGAGAGCAGATGGGTAGATGCCACAGGCGTCAGGATTACACCCAATGAGCGCGGCCTCTGTCGTTTCAGCCTTATTGGCGGCTTGGTTGCCTCGCCTGCTCTGCATACGAGTGATGGAGCAAAGGTCGTTCGTTTCCCGCGGAGTCGAACAAAAGGGGGCACGAACTGCGTCTCCTTACCTGAGGTACAGTACTTATTAGCTACCTACGTGGCAGCTAGCTACCTAATGCCTAGGTAGGTAGTCACCGATGAACACGGTCCCTCCTGTCGTCCACATGTACGCCTCTCTCGTCACATTCCCAAGCATGCGCCAACATGCTGTGCTGTGCCGGCGTTTTACCGCACGCGAGGTTTCTCTCCTCTTTCCAACGCTGGTATGTATGTAGGTACGTCCCCCTTCCTGACCGGTCCCGTCCGTGACGGGGCTGTGAATCCCACCCAGGCAGGGCCTGCCTGCTTCGTGGACCGACGACTGATGACTGACTCGCGCCCTCCCCACGTTGTGATGAAGCAAGGGAGCGGCAAGATGCATCCAGCCGAGAGCCGAGACAAGTTCTTCCAGGACGAAGGCGTAGATATACGGTTTTGTATCGACCAGAACTAACGACTTCGAGGCAAAAGATGAAAGTGATTGCTCACCTTGGCGCTCGGTCACAGCAGCAGCAGCAGAGGAGCCTCCATCCCCGGCTTATCTATCTCCCTGGACGCCAAAGTCGTGCCGTGTGTGATTGTGATCCAGGGAGCGCCAGGAGACTTCTTCGGCGGCACAAGCAACTTGGCAGAGCAAAGCCAACCGAGAGTGAACTGCCGTCTCCGCCGCCACCGCCGCCGCCGCCGCTGCTGCCGTCGCCGCCTCCGTCCGGGTGGGGAATTGGGGGGTGGGCGACCGTATGCGAGGCTCGTTCGATCGATCCATCCATCCACCCATCGTGCCATGGGCCATGCCTGCCTTTCCTCCTCGGACTCGGCGTATGCATTCCGCCCCCCCCTCTCTCTCTCTCTCTCTTCCTCCCCCCCACACACCACCCGGCCGCGCCCCAATGCCAACCCCAACCACCCCCTAGTTAGACGGCTTACCTACCCCCTACCCCCTACCCAGTTCCGCGACCCGACCGATCGGTTGCGCATGTGAGTTTCTTCTTCCGTCCTAACCCAACGTCTCGCGACGGACGGGGGTATATCCTTGAAACCTTCTTCTTCCTCGGCTGCTGTAAGCAGGGGGGCTTGAGGTGACTCTGCTGCTGCTGCTGCTGCTGCGGCGGCGGCGGCGGCGGTCTCTTCCATGGACTGGCCTCTTTCTCGATCGATACGCGAAATGCTGCTGCTGCTGCTGCTGCTGCTCCTCCTCTTCCTCTACCAAGTCCTCCTCCGCCCCGATGTGAGCCACTCGGCTTCGTTTGGACGAAACCACAGCGTATGTATGTATGTATGTATATATGTATGTATCCATCCGTACTTACCTACCTGACTACCTACCTACCTACGGAATACGGATAGGTGGGAGGAGCATATTGGCTTGCACACACACACACACGCACACGCACACACACACCTTGTACATACATACATACATACGCGTTCAGGGGTCCAGCGCTGATGGCCCCGTTGCACAACCCGCTGCTAGATCCCTCATCAGAGATCCTTCCGGGGAGGCTGGTGTTGTTCTTTTCTTCTTTCGCCCCCTCCCCGCTCCCCTGAAATCCTTAATCGTCTGACTCGGCCGACGACTACGTCGATGCTGATGACGCAGTCCCTGCATGTATGTTATCCGGTCTGGTCTGGGCGGTACGCAGGCTACGAGGTAACTCAGGTAAGTAGGCAAAGTAAGCCGGCACTCGCTCGTTCTCTCGTATGGAAGCTGCTGCGCCGCCGCCGCCGCCGCGTTCGCATCGCGTGATCTCTTTCTCTCTCTCTCTCTCTCTCTCTCTCTCTCTCTCTCTCTCTCTCTCTCTCTCTCTCGGGGGTATCTGTGCTATCTCCGTCTCCG
This sequence comes from Xylariomycetidae sp. FL0641, assembly GCA_022376655.1. Taxonomy (NCBI): domain Eukaryota; kingdom Fungi; phylum Ascomycota; class Sordariomycetes; species Xylariomycetidae sp. FL0641. Next base: position 65,021 of record JAJJKE010000076.1, read on the forward strand.
CTATGTACCGTACCGCATTGCTTCTGTCTGTCTGCTGCCTGTCGGTGGTGCTGATGGTTCTGGTGACGACTGCTTTGCTTCTGGGAGAGAAGTGCCGAAGGGAGGGTGTGGCCCACGACCGACGCGACGGCATGTTGGTTGGTGATCTGCTTCCAGGATTTCGTTTGACCGGTTTCGCTTAGCTAGGTAGACAGACGTTCATCATCATACCCATCAGGCACCACGGTCCCGTCTGTATGTACATATGCCCACACGGGGCGAAAACATCCCCAGCTCGCTAAGTAGGTAGGTAGGTAGGTAGCCAGGAGGAAGGAGAGTTGCATGGATATGATGATAGCTCATCAGGTGCCGTCGTGTCGGCGCCGCCCCTGATGAGATGACAAGCGAATCGCAACTGGGTGGGACTGGGGCAGGAGGAGGTCGGGATGAGGATATTCCCAGACTCTTGCCCAGACTCCTGCTCCTCCTCCTATGATCTATCTTGCTCGTGTTACGCCTTATTATTAGTGAAAGCCACTGGCAACCTCTCGTGGTGGCATTTTACTCCGTAACTCCGTGAACACCTACCAGTATACCTACCAACTTCCCGCACTGACGTCAAGACGAGCCAGGCGGCTCTGTAGGCAGGTCACGCGTGAGATGAGGTGAGCGACGGTGAGCGAGAGCGCAAGGTGGGATCAAAGGGCTGGCTGGCTGGCTGGCGATCTTCCTCCTCCTCCTCCTCCTCCTTCTTCTTCGTCGTCGTCGTCGTCTCCAACACGCCGCACGCACGCGACGGGGAATGCAGGCAGGCCGCTCACTGCAACGCTCCGGGCCATCCGCCCACAAGTCCCCTCCCCTCCCTCCCCCAGACCGGAGAGTACCTACGGTGATACATCATCAGCAGCGCTTCGCTTCGCTTATTAGTTAGGATACCTGTGTATGTGATTACCAACAAACCCTCACCTAAGCATCGCCGTTCTAATCATAGATCCCCTCTTACCTAAGTACCTACCTACCTCTACCTACCTCGCCGGCCGCCCCTCCCCACCCCACTGCACCGTTACCGTTACCGTTGAAAGGGGTGGGTTTGATCGCGAGCTCGGCTCGGCTCTACCCACTCTCGCTCGCGGGCTCGCTCGCGGGGGGCGGCGTCATCATCAGCATCATCATCATCAGCATCAGCATCAGCATCAGCATCAGCCAGCATCATCCTTCCGCGACACGTTGCTGCGGAGCCACCAGCCCATCCAGGTGCCTAAGGCAGCTTGGCATCTGCAAGGGAAGGTCGTCCCGAGATTTGCTTGTCGTCTGTGAACCGAACCCCCTCCTCCCCCCCTGTCTCGTGGTTATTATATGAGACGGGCTATTAAGAAAAGGAAAGTGGTCTGATGTACGGATATGTGTGTGTGTGTGTGTTGGACTCGACTCGACCGCTTTCCCACGCCCGCGGGTTCTGGTTCTGCTCCTGCTGTTACATGCAGGAGAAGAGAGCAGAAAAAAAAAGGTGTGGGGTGCGCGCACCCGGTGCGACGGCGCCTGGCCGGGGTAAGGTAGGGTTGGCTGGCAAGGTAGGACAGGGTAGGGGGGCTTTCGTTCGTTCGTTCGTCCGTCCGTCGATGGGAAGGGGGGAGAACCCGCCCGGATCGATGCCGGCCACGAGCCGGTCGGGTCCCCTGGCGGGTGGGCAGCAGCAGACCAGCGGTCGATGGAGACGAGATGGTAGGATCGTGAGGAGGAGGACGACGAGGAGGAGAAGAGCGCGGTCAAAGTTCGAGACATCTTCTCGCAATTTCCCCGTCCTTCCAACCGACGAGTATGGGTGGAGTGTGGGTATTGGGTTATTGGGTTATTAGTTGCATCGAGACCGTATCTACATACACTATCGATCGATCATGAGATGAGGGTGTAGGCGTATCTTGGGTAGCTCGAAATGAGTTGGACTGTGCCGCCCAAGTTACGGACTCGGAGCCGGTCTCCCTCGCCACCCCACGATCGTCCGAGCGGAAACCCTCACACGTCATTGCGACCGGGCCTTCACCTTGTCGAGGCCATTATGGCGCCTACTGTACGTACAGTACGTCGTTTGGGATACGGGTCCCCTTCGATCCCTCGTCGGCGAGCAGATATCCAGATACCAGTCGAGGGGAAAACAAAAGGATGGGAGCATGGTGCTGCACTCTCGTGATGGTCTCAAGCGAGTGCCTCCTAACCTTGTGTAAGCATGGATTTCAGTAAGTGGAAGGTCGATGGTTGAAGATATCGATATTGGTTCTAGGGATGAGGCTACTCCTGTTCTCTACTCCTGTTGCCAGCTCACTCGTGTTCCCAACCTGCCATATCTAGTCCTTCTTGTCGTGTCCTATACTGAACCAGTGCGCATGAGCCTTCTCCTTCTTCTCGGTGAGGTCTACATCTTCGAACTCAGTATCAGCCGGCCTGACTTTACTCGCGTGCATGTGAGCTCTGTGTCCATGCTCGACATAACCGGACAGCACATCCGCCTGCCGCACTTTGCTTTCATCCATGTGAGATCCGTGTTCTTGACGATGATGAGCACCATGAGCAGGCTGGACCTTGGCACCTTCGTGATGCGCATGCTCGCGGCGAGCTCTGTCCTTGTCAACGACTTGATCGCCATGCTCCGACTCGAGATACGGCTGCACTTTTGGTGTCATGTGTGAGGCATGGTGTTCTTCTAAACGCTTCGAGCTTGTCTGCTGATCGGACCCTGAGAACGGTTGTACCTTGGGCGTCATGTGCGAGGCATGGTGCTCTTCCAGAGGGTTGACGCCGCGACCATCGTCCGAGACTCCATCCATCGACACAACACTCTCTCTTTCCTCTCGAACGGTCTGGCCCATGAAGCACTCACGCTCGCGGTAGACATCTTGCGGATGTTCAGCGTGGTGATGCTCCAGTCCAGCTCCCGCTGGCCCAGGTGGGCTCAAGTCGTGAAGCTCTATCCGCGGCCGCTCGTTTTCGCTGCTGTTCTGACTTCGCTTACTTCTTTGACTTCTCTTGCTCACCTTTCGCACGAGGCTTCCGATGTGTTCCGCTCCATGCTGCATCTCCCCAACAATTTCGTCACGAGCCAGCCCAACTGCTTGGCGGTTCAAGTGGTCGCTCGCGTCAACCAGACGGTTCTTCTTGCGTATTTCAGTCCATCGCGTCAAAGAACCCAGCTCGAGCACGTTCATCCGTCGGTGTTTCACTGCCGGGTTGCCCAAGATAAGTGGTCGCCAACCGACATCATCCTCGGGAACGGAAGACATATCCGCTTGACCGCTGGCTTTCGCAGCAGCGATGGCCGAAGCCCGGCGGCGGAGACTGTCGCGTCGTTCCTGCGTCCATTTGTCCATCTCCATGGTTTTGGAGTTGGGAATGATCTGGATTTTCCTGAAGCGAGCAAGGACACCGAAAAGGAGCAGAGAAAGAAGAAAGAGGATAGATGCCACGACGCCCGTCGATGCTCGCTGCCCCATGGATCGAGTTGCAATGCCGCCTATGCCTGTGGCTCCAGCTGCAAAGACAAATCCAATACTGTGTATGGTGTTCAGCCCAGCGGTTACTCTTGGAAATGACGAGTAGTTGGTTCTCTTATTGGAGTCCTTGCTCGACCTTGGTCGGCCTGTCATTCCAGGTTGCAGATCAGAGCAGTCCTAAGCCTCCATCAATAGACCGGTGGACTCGGATATCGCCAGGCATGACAGGAAACCAATGGACGCAGCGAAGAAACAGGGGAAGAAGATGTGCATGGGCGGCCCAGTGGAAACGACGGTATAGAGCACGCCAGCAATCGGCAGCACAAGGGTGAAGACAACACGCCGGACGAGATGCGAAGTCCAATTGACGTTCCTGTCAAGGGTCATGCGGTTCGACTGTGGACCCATGCTTCTCGCCCTGGAGAATAAGTTCGCCTTCTGGAAAGGAACAGCCAGCAGAGCACCGATCGCCACCGAAGACACGGCAGCACCCACGTATGGAGAGCGCAAGCGATAGAAGCGGGAGGCGAGAGACCCGAGAAGCTGAGAGATTGATCAGTGGCAATTGGAAAGAAAGATCAGGTTATGGAAGCTTACCACGATGATCAAGACAACTTGAGCATAGATCCATGCATAGTACACGGCTATAACGGTGAAACCGGGTTGGCGAAGCATCTCCAGGGAGAGGGCAACTCCGTGGTATACTTCCTGACCCCACCATGTTGGGCCGGTCTGTACCCGATGCATCTTGATCTCTCCACGAGCGACTCGCCGCGAAATGGTGACGCCTGTTCTTACTTCTGCTACCGACCGTCTCCAGGCCGCGCGCCTCACCTCCGGACACAAGACGTTCAGGAGGAGGACAACAGCCAGCAAGATGACGGAGATGAACAGGCCCCATGAAGGGGCTAGGCTATCAATGACCACCGCACCGATCATGAAGCCGACACCAAGAGAGCCGATGAAGCACCATGTCCAGATACCAAGCCAAACGCCCAAGCCGCCACCATGCCTCCTTACATCGTAATGGTCCACGACCTCTTGGTGTGGGTTGCTGCTCATCAAAGACGCCCCAAACAGATCAGTCAGGATCGAGTGAAAGTTCATGCTGGCGAAGCCGAGAGCACATCCCATCAGTGCTCTGGGAAACAACAAAGCCCACTTCCAAGCACTGTTGTAGGGGGATCTGGGCGCGTTGACCGTGATCGCTTGGGGGAACAAGAGGGGCATGGCGACGCATAAGCTGAACACGATGTACGGCTTCCGGCCGTGAAGAAGGGGCAGGGGCCAGAAAAAGAAAGTCGAAAGAGCCATGCCGAGATAGAACCCGACGTTGCCTAGGATGGAGTAGTGATTGAAGTCGGCAATGTAATATTGGACTGAGGGGACTATGCCAGCGTAAATGCCGACGAGGACACCTATCAGCGCTGTGCTGATGCAGGCAACAGTAGCAACTAGCCTCTTCCGAGCAGGAGACCAGTCGCGAGCTATCGTGGGCTGCCGCTTCACAGACTTGGTCAGACTGAACTTCTGACCCTCTCTGAGACTGACATGCGACCTCCTTTTCAGGCTAATATTGCGTTGCTCGTGTGTTCGTTTTCCCGATGACATCCCCCTCCTCTGCGAGCCCCCATTCTGCGTGGCAGGTCTAGTGGTGTTGGCTTGGTCACGAGACCCTGCGAAGCTTGAAAGTCCAGCATCTTGTCTGTCGCCACTGTTGTATTGGGTGGAGAAGTCGATCATGTCGTCGGATGTACCGCCATCTAAGCTACAGACGCTGAAGTCTCTGCGACGTATCTGGGCTAGTCCGCTGGAGCGCCAGGAACCGAGTCTCCGTCCTTGCTCGCGTGTAAATTCGCGGAGGTATCTGGAGCTCGACCGAGGTGCTATTGGTGGCTGGTGGAAGACACGGATGTACTCCCTGACCTCCCTACTATTTGGCACATCTTCCGAATGGGGCTGCCTGATGGGACCGAGAGCATCGTCCTCCTTATATGCTTGGGGACGTTGAGCAGCGTGGTGTCTCTTGAGTCGGTTGTCTGGAGGAGGCATGGGCAAGACACAGTCGTCCTCTGGAACATGGGTTGACACCTCTCGGCTTCCGATAGACTGGCACAATCGATTGCGAGAGCCACCGACACTCGACGCTTGGATATTGCCACTGTACATGCCTGGTTGAGCCAGCCCATGTCGCTTCACTCCAAGGAAGGAGAACTCGTTTGTTGTGGCTAGTGCTGCGCCAATGCGGTCATCGTCCGAACTATCAGGGCCCGACTCGTTAACGTTCAGGTGATAAGAGGGCCTGTCCTTGTCTTCCGAGACCGGGAGCTGAAGGTTTCCATCATCGAGGTGTCCGCAATCCTCCCGCTCAGATACCTGGTTGGCAATGTCCAGAGCTTCCGTGAGCAGTTGCTCGAGATTTTGCATCGCAGTATCGATTGCCCCTGCATCTGCTTCATCGGCCCCGGAGAATGTAGAAATCCTAGACACGGGCGAGTCAGCTTCCTCGAGCGGGTAATCCTCATGCGCTTCGTGTCGAGGGTGGATCTTTTCGGGGCGTTTGGTGAGCTTTGGCTTGTTGTCCTCAGGATAACCTAGCAGTTGACGGAGCCACGTAGCAGTTCGCTTTGGATCAATCTTCTCGGGCAGTGATTTCCGCTTCGTTTGGTCCATCTCACTTTTCGAGGACGATGTGACGACCTTTGAGTCAGCTGATCTTTCGGTCAGCTTCGTCTGGCTAGCAGACATGATGCTGCCCCTCTGGGACTGAATCTGGAGTTCGGGCTGGACTATTCTTCCGTCGAATGGAGAAACGTCTCCTTCCCTGGTATACTGCCGAACGATTCTCTCCCTCGGGCCAACCTTGACCTCGGGAGCCATATGCGTCAGAGGGCGCTTGCTATCAGTCAAGGATCGACGGGCAGCCACTCGAGGAGTCAGAGATGACTCTGGTGGGGAAGTTGATGCAGCGACACCGGGATCCTCGGGTTTCGAGACGTTGTCTTCGCTCTTGTCCCTGCCTATTGGGAAGAATCCCCAATATGAGGCAGCTTTGGATGACTTGGCATCTTCGGGGGACTCATCCAGGTGGCTCTGCACCGAGATCTGAGGAATAGAGTTCTCCCCAGTTCCATGTACCAAGGCCGAGCTCTCGTTCTCATCTTGTGAGACGTCCAATAAGGCCTGGCCGTCATGCATGGTATCCCCATTCCCTTGGTTCTCCGTACCCTGCGAGGCCCGCTCCATGTAAGATCTCACCTTAGACGAACGAGTGTGCTGCTGGCGCATGTTGTGTATTGCAGTTGGTACAGCACTGACCCCTTCTCTGGGAAAATCATCACTCAGATAGATGATCTCTTTCCCCTCACCAGCTTCCACCGCAGCACGGACCCTCGAAAGGCCACGACGATGGTCAAGCTCCCGGCGTTCTGGGCCAAACTCAACGAATGGGCGAACCTTCATAGTTCGTAAGCCACCCCATATTGTCTCTTTGAGATTTTCGCCACTGGCTGTTGTGGATAGATCTGCAATCGCAGTCTGGTCTTTTTGAGTGTTCTCTTGAACGAAGGGCTCAATGAAAGAGCGAACTTTAACAGTCCCGAGTCCCTGGCGATCACCCCCCTTTCTATCGAGCACTTCGTCGGCTGCGCGAACCTTGCTCGTACCTCTTCCTTGCTTGGCGAGTTGCGGTATCTCAGCGTATTTCGAGAACTGCCAACCTTTCGATAAATCATCATGATCTTGCTGACTGATCTCTTCGGGATTTGGCTCGGAATTGGAAGCCAGACTCTCGTAATCCAGAGTGGTTCTTGGAACGACCCGGTCCTTCGGCATGAATCGGGTTAGGAGGCGCTTGCCTGGGAACCACGGCTCCTCATTAGCTGTTGGAGATTCGCCTGCAATTGCGGAGGTACTCGATGGGGCTTGTCTTGTTGCCCCCAAGGCATCATCGCTGATCACCGGAGCCATTGGCATATCCTTCTCGAGTAGGCGCTGCCGGGCCGAGTCGGTCCTTAGCAAGGCATGGCGATGCGTTCCCGTACGAGAATTTGATGATCTGACTGAGGCGGGACGATTGCCAATCGCTTTTAGGGAAGGGTTCGAATCTGAGGAGCGGAGTTTGGGAGTGGGTGGGTTCTCCATGGTAGGAAACGGGACAGAAGCACGCAGCGACCGCCCAGGCACTCCGAGACTCTAAAAAGACTGCGTGTTATGAGCGGCCGAACCAGATACGGTGATATGTTCAGGCCCGTTGGAGCATCGCCTCTGTTCGATTTCGACTGGTTGCCGATACGATTGAACAGTGTCGAGCGGCAAGTTTGGGATGGCCACGGGACCGGGGAGAATGGGTAGAGAAACGAGAAGTAGAATTATGACTGCAACATATATCTGTAGAGAAAGGAATGATGGAATAGGAGAAGACTGCCACGAGGGCAGGGCTTGAAGAGTGTACTGGTGCCGTCGACAGGGGATGGACGACGAGGATGATGGAAGTGGTCAGCAGGTATCCGACGGCACGAAGCTCAGACAGAATGGAGCCTGGTAAGGTGGAATCCAGGGTTGTTGAAAGACCTAAGGTACTTTACCTCTCCGGTATTTTGCTGATGTCATTGTTGTCAATAAGTCAGACCCGTTGGGGAGGAGAGAGGACCGACTACGCCCTTCTCCGGGAAGGAAGACCTTCTTTCACGATGGGCAGCAACCTTGGCTCACTACCTAGGTACGCAGTCGTCCCTGCCCGCAGGATGGTACCTTAGGTAAGGTAGGTGCGCATTGGATGCGACCGTCTGCGCCTGGTGTTCCTTCCTAAGAGGACCGAGCAAAGCTTTCCTTCCATTGCGCATCTCTTGCCTGTCCCCTTCGGCACTTTAAGGAGCATTCCGATGTCAGGGGGCGCACTGCGACAGGCGGGCGCAGTAATCCGGATACCTTTGTGGTGGTAAAAATACCTAGGAGGTAGGGAGGCACCAGATAGGTACCTAAGGTACCTTACTTACCAAAGAACCAAGCCATGGGCACAAGCAGCAGTTTGACGCTACAACGACAAGCTAAGGTATTTTCTCCTGTGCTGGCGAGCACCCCCTTCGCGCCGCAACTCCTCAACTTTGAGAATCCGCTGCGACCGACGGCATGGATGCTGGGTCACATTGCCATGGCAGAGGAAGAAACAAAACGGTTCAAGGACTCGCCGGCGCTCTTTGACACCGAGCAGGGCTTCTTCATGGAGTCGGACGAGGACAAGCACGAGCTGAAGGTGTGGGAGTTCCTGCGCGAGACCATGCTGGGCCCAGAGCGCCGAAAGGCCGCTGGCGCACGCGTGGATATGCTGGTGCGCCGATACGCCGAACTGGGCTTTCCGGTCACCTACCGGTACCATCCCAAACACCCGTCGCTCCTCGGTACTTAAGTAGAGTCCGAATGGGCTGGCTCCGAGAGAGAATCCCGACGCTGACGTCTTTCCCATAGAGCGGCCACGGCTTCATGCACATCCCGTCCATCGGCGGGGATAACATCGCGAACAGGCTGGAAGGCAAGCTCCAGGCCAGGTTCGCCAAGTCGTGGCGCCGGCCACCGGAGACGGCGACGGAGCTCTGGGGTGATCGGACGCTGATTCGTTGGGGCGCGGGCAACAAGTTGCTGGATCTCAAGGAAACCGAGACCGAGGGATGTACGAAGATAAACGGGGAAGATGAAGGCGGAATAGGTTCGCACGGGATGCACGAGTTCGTACGTAAGTACGCAGATACTCATTCGAACACTGAATACCGTATCAGTGCAGAGGTTTGCGCCTCATACAAGCTAAAGGGTAAAACCTGCAATAGAATAATCAGGTTAGGGGCGGTTATATCAACCGTAATGAACCTATGGGATAATCGTTCTTAACTTGATGGTCTAATAGAATACAATAGGTAGAAGGAGAATCGACGTAGTGGTGGTTATCCCATCCGCCGAGCTGAGGTAGTAGGTGAAGTGTAAGCGGGCGAATACTTTTGCGCACCCAGTGTAACAGGTCTCGAGAGCTAACAGTCTGTTAGGAGCTACGACACACAGCCTCCCAGTCTTCATGCAAAATTCGGTAACTTAGTAGTTGGCTTGATGCTTGTTCTATTCAGGGGATGCTCGTTACTACCTAGGTAGTACGACGGGAACAATACTACATCTAGGTTAAGTACTTACGGATAGGGTCTCGTTGAGGGGGGACCTAGAATTAGAATGGTGTTAGCCTATCGATACTCAGGGGTTCTAGTAGGCCAAATGCAGCCACGGATGCCGAACGACTTCGTCCATGCTGATTCTCCCGGCAACCTCATACTGCAACATGCTAAGGAGTAAGTGGGTTAGCGATAACACTTCTTCCTTCCGGTAGGTGAACTCTTTGGCATCTCTAGACCGGTTATTCAAGCGTGGCGCGCCCAGCAAAGCTGCCAGAACATCGAGGTGGTACCCCGACTTGGAGCGCATTTCTCCCCGCTTCTGGGCGCAAACGTCGGGCGACCAAGTAAGCAAAGGCGAGTCTCCAGGCTTGAGCTTAGCGGCCGGGCTATCTCCGGGGCCAAGATGGCGGCCTTGGTCCACGAAGGCGGCTCGGTAGCGTGATGGCAGGGGACCTAAGTACAGTTCCATCGCGTGCACGGCTTCGCAGACCTCGTTTGGGAGCCTGCTATCTTCGCCGAGCGAGAACAACAGTTTGTCGGTCCGTACTTCGTAGAAGGTACATGCCAGCGACCATATGTCGGTCGCGAGCCCAGGGCGCCGGTCCAGCAAAACCTCGGGGCCCGAGTAGGGCTCGGGATAGCCCGGAGAGGCACTGGGGCTGCTGATGTGGAAGGAGCACCCAAAGTCGATGATGGCGATTTCGTCGGTCAGCATGTCGAGCAGCCTCCGGCTAGCGACGTGTTCAACGCAGTACTCGGGCGCCCGAGGTCCAGGAGAATCTCCGGATTTCGTCTCGACGGCGACTCGCTTCGGTGTGCCGAGCAGCTTTAACATCTCTCCAGGCGACAGCCGTTCAAAGCCTTTCATCTTCATGAGGACGTTGTCCGGTCGGAGATCCCCGTGACAGATGCCTTCCGCATGCAGGAACTTCGTCCCGTCAGCAATTTGACGACATAGATTGGAGCATACCTCTCTCATTGCCGCGTCCTGGCGATCGTCCAGGTGCCACCGGAACTCGGATACGGTGCATCCCAGGAACGGCTGGACAAAACATAGGTGGTCGCCGTTGTGCCCGAAAATCCAGAAGTAACTAAGTGGGAGACCGATGTGGTGTCTTTCGAGTTGCTCATGGGAATACTTGTTCTGCAGGCGACGCATTATGTCGTGCTCTCGGCCTTCCCTAGAGCTGTCCGCCGACAGAATCTTCAGAGCGCGCCACTCTCTTGTGTCGATGTCGTAGCATAGCCATACGATGCCATTGCCTCCGTTTCCCAGTTTGTGTATCACCTCATACTTATCATTCAGTATGTCGCCCAGATGGACGGGATGGAAGCCACCGGGATTGTAATCCTGGACATCTTCCACGCCATAATCGTCTAGATCGTTATACCGAGTGTGGCCTGAGTCGTCATAGTCTGACATGGCGATGGCCTTGAAGTAAATCGCGATGGGGGTTGTGTTGTTGTCGTTGGGTTATCGTCAGTGGTAGTTGTATGGATTGCTGTGAGTGCCCAGAGCGTCTTGATAAGTAGTCACTTCGACCGTCATAGCACGATGGTGATCAAAGGGCGCGGATGGCTTCCAAGGAAAGAGATAGTGTTTAGAACCGCTAAGCACAAAGGAATCTGCAAGCCAGGGAAGTAGGTGTCGGCCTCGTCACTAGAACAGGGCTATTGTTTCCACGAATTACCCGACCTTCCATATGTGCTTTGTTCATGTTCCAGAACTCTTCGTGGGGGGCTGATGTGTAGTGGCAGTAGTGCATCAAGCCATTCGAGTTGATGAGGTTCCATGGATGACATGCCTGGGCTCCGCCAAGCAGGGGTCAGTACCTGTCTGCCTGTCATACGTTCAGCCCTACAATACCTGCTCCAGCGCGGGATCAGGGCTTGGATAATCTTGTTAGCAGGAAGAGGGAAAACGCCAGGTAGTCCTGGTTTGCGGTCAAGCGTACGTCGGTGTTCTGTTACCACTGCATGATGACCGCAGAGAAAAAGAAGGTTGTCAATTTCGTCTTCGTTCACCGGTTTCCTCCTTTCTGGCAAACAGTAGTATCCTTGATTCTCGATGCTCAGGGCCAGCAACCTCTGGGAGGCGCTGGGAAGATTCAGACTCCGCACGGCATCTGTCATTTGCGGCCAACATCTTCGAGAGGCAAGACCCCAGCCAGGCTCGACTATGTCCCATTCCCGGCAACTCGTCGTGGGCGCTCGACCGGCACCGAACGTGCTCGATCATTCGAACACCTACGATAGCAGAAGACGGCGCACAGCAAGCGAGACGAAGCCGTTGACTGGTCGTGGGCCCAGGTCCCGGAGACAGGCCGCAGCCAATGGCAGAATGGTATCGGCGCAGCATGCAAGCTAGCGCGGGGCGTCTGCGCTACGATCTCGGGATGGACAGGTACTCCACACTTGAGGGACCCGAGGGGTGGAGGGGAGAGCAACAACGCGACAAGATATTATAGACAAATGAGACAGAGAGAGTAAAAGTAGGAGGGTCGGGTGTTGAGATGTGGAGAGATGGCGGCGCGGTGGCAAAATGGACGGTCGAAAGCTTGCATTCATCAGTGCCTACCTACCTACCAGCTACCTCCTAACTGCCTTCAGCCAGCGATCTTAGCGGCCGCTGCTGGCCCAAAAGTGTGCCGTTGCTGGCCGAGCTGGCCAGATCGGAGAGGGGAAGATTCAAGTTAGGAGGTACGTCAGCAGTGCTCACTTCAGGGTCTGACCGTCTGAGCAAACACACGAGACACAACACCGGCGACGATCTGCATTCTGCAGCAACGTCGCCAGCAGTCTCTCGATGCCGTTCCACCAAGGAATTACATACTGCGTACACAGTACAGTATCTCGCCCTTCCCCAGATTTCTCAGAGACGGAGCCATGTTTCGCCACTTCTTCACGCTCTCCCATCCAACCAAAAAAATGCAAAACCTGATTGCCCATCTCGACGACCCATCAAAACTGCGAAATCCCATTGTGCCTGCCAAACCAAAGGCCAGCCTGCAGCATAGCCGGACAGCCCACCGTAGCTAAAGCTCCGTGCACCACCTGCAACCTGGAAGTAAGGTTGTTTGCTTGTCATGATAAGTCAGCAAACCGGCCTTCAATATAAGAGCACGGGCACACGTCGCGTCCATCGCCCTTGGGCATGTTCGCGCTGGCGTCCCGGCAAATACCAACCAACATCAAGCATTGCCCAAGAAACAAGAACCAAGAACCAAGAACCAAGAACCAAGAACCAACCACTACGACCAAGATATGGCCAGCAACGCCGCCCTTTACGCCTCAACGGCATCGCCCGACATGAACGACTACGGCTTCAGTCCTGCCACCTCCCTCTCCTCCGCCTTCACCACCGCAGACGAGGATTCGCCATCCACGAACCTCGCACCCAAAGCTTTGGAAGCCGATACCGCTGCCCTCGCATACCCAACCAACGCTGTAAGCTTGACTTCCCTTACCCCCCTCAAAGTTACAATCTAACTAAGATTTCAGCTTGACCCTCAGTTGCTGTCAAATGATCAAGACATGTCAACAAATCCGCCCTTTGCCAACCAGCATTCCGCGCTCGTGCAACAGCTATCCCTCGACGACCCGTGTATGGCCAACATGCATTGCAATCCGCAGAACACACTCGACTTCTCCCAGTCTCTGGACTGCTACAGCAAACTCGGCGCACAGCCTGAGCATGGCCTCGCGCATTTCCACGAGCCCCGTGACAATTTTCCCAGAACAACCGATGAAGACATGGCCGGAGACGAACCCGACGCACCCCACATCAGTCCCGAGACATCAACCACCAAACCGCACCAGCGCAAGAAGGGCAGCAATCCCCAGGTGCAGCGCAAGAAGAACCGCATCGCCGCCACCAAGTGCCGCCGCAAGCAGAAGCAACATGTCCAGGCCTTGCAGGAGCGCGAGAGCGAGTTGGAATCGGAGCACGCCAATCTTACTTCCCAGGTCGCTGTCCTTAAATCCGAGGTACTGGACCTGAAAGACATCATCCTGTCGCACGCCAACTGCGATTCCGACGCCATACAAAGCTATATTCACAAGGCCGCCAAAAGCCTTGCGTGATCGGATTCTTCCATCTGTTTTTCTACCTTTATTGCTATTATCGTTGAGATTCCCCAGGAAGTATTCCTCCTAATCACCTGATTTCCGGTTCCGGCGCACGGCGCAGCAGGCGCCCCGTTATGATAACGACCCAAAAATGGGGGCAATGATGGGCAGAGAAACTCCCCATCCCCTCCTCCCGTTTCCCGTCCTCTTCATGGATGGGCCTACGCATTGTATACTACTAAATCAACAGAAGGTGAGGGGCGTTCGAGGTCATTGTTGTTGTTTGCTGTCGACGATTGAGTGACCCGCCATCGGGCTCAAGGAGACAAACCAAAGCAACACAACCTGCTCCCTCGCTTTCGATGATGCCTACCAAAAGGTTAATCGATCTCCACACTCGCATACGTGATGACATGGCGATTGGTTAGCAGAGGATTTAGTCACAAGGTGAGTAAACAGGTGAGCCGAAATCCCAAGTCCCCGTCCCAGGCATGTGATGGGTTAACAGTACGATCCAACAAAAGGTGAATCGAACCCGTTTTTATTCCTGGTCTTAATGTTATGATACCCATATGCAGATTTTCAAGATGCCGGTCAAAATACATGTATTTTTTCAACGTAAATAAACCGTATTGCCAACGATGTGTTGCCAAAAGCCCATCACACTCTTGTAAAGAAGTACGCCCCTTACGTTGAACATGCGTAACCCCTTCCAACTTGAATCGCATGCCGTTTCGAGGGCGGATGGTAACGATGTGAAGGACCGCAGGGGCTTTAACAAACAATGGTCTAACCAATACCTCAACACCGTGATCGCGAAGTTAGACGAAGTTATTGGTCTACCCCGTTCCCTCGCTTTAAATTGATTAACCGCAAGCTCGGCGCAAATTAAGCCTTGCGCGCACGAACTCACCCGCGCATCGGAGTTTCTGGGTACCTAGGTAATTAAGCACAGGTCTTTGGAAGCATCCTGGCGTCATCCTAGACCAGCACAATGTAGCCTTGGACATTCCTACCCCTCAGCTGAATCAGCTGAGCTGATCAGGAGTTGCTTGATTGCTGCTCTTTTACAGGTTCATCGTGCATGCGTGTCCGGCCCCCGGACTTGCTTTGCTGTACGGTATTCTGGAGGTTGGAGATGCCCTGTAACCTACCGCTAGAAACCAAGTTTATAGCGGAACGCACGTGCCTTCCTAGCAGCCCCGGAAGCCTTGTAGCACTTCGAAATACCTTCTCGACCACACGCACAACCACATCTACACTACTAGTAGCGCTGCTGTTCTTAACTACGTTACAACCTTTTATCGCCGCGTACAGCTTTATTATTAAGAGTTTATTATAGGGTAGTGCCTAGTAAAGCGATACTATACTAGAAGTCCAGTATAGTTGTAATGCATGTGTTATAAGGTGATTAGCGGCGGCGGCGTTAATAGCACCTACCTCAGGTACCTAGGTGGTGGGGTTGGCTTCCTTCACAAAAGAAAAGGCGAAAGCGCAGGCCAGGGCAGGCAGCGGGCGCCGGGTTTGGAGAAGGCAGAGACCTAGGATCTAGGTATGGCGCTGACTTATGGAGGAGTTTCAAAATGCTGGCGACCTGCATGTGTGATCATTACAGTGGCAATACAGCGCTCTTACAGGGTTCAACAAGTGTTGGGTCAGGTACCATTGACATGGAGGTTTTCTGGTGCAGGCTTATCGGGCTAGAAAACTCATCACAGCACCCCGGCCTCCCGGAACAGTACCTAACCTAGGTGCCTTGCTCACTGCGACTGGACTGCCTTACTGTAGCGAAGTTGCAACAGCAGCGGCCACACAAGGCTGCATATATAGTGAAATGCATTGATGGAAAGTTGTGCGACAATATAGAATTCTTATGTCGGCAGTCTATCTGTGTGAATGATGGCTATCTCATAGCCGGTAGTGAGCGACGGTCGTAGGCCAAGTAGCCTACAGGTACAGAAACGCCGGGTAACCAAAGCTTGAGGTAAAGGGATGGACGACAGAGCATATCCGAAACCTCGACAGTCCGTCGGTGTGAACGATGGCTATCTCGCAGCCGGTAGTGAGCGACAGTCGTAGGCCAAGTGGCCCACACGTACAAGAACATTGAACGCCGGGGAACCAAGAACCTGAGAGGAAGGGACGAACGACAGCGGAACATATCCGAAACCCCCGCCCAACCCGTGTTAGCCAACACGGGCAGGCCAACCATGGAAAACCAGTTCCCAGACCAACTGAACGAGCAACCGCAGGATCTGTCGCAGAAGTCCATATGCGCGAGAGGCTCATGAAGACAAGTCGACCACTCAAGCTTAGAGAGACTTCCGACGAGCGATCGGATCAAAGTAGACGGCCAACTCGTCCAGTCCGTTCCACCTGGCTTCCCAGTGGTGATTCCATTCGACCAAATAATTTTCAAGGCAGGACCTCAGATAGCCCCGGCGGACGCAGAATTTGTGGATATTGGTGAAGAGTTCCTGTAGTTGGCGAAGAGGGGTTCCCTCTGGCTGGGGACGATGATTCAACTTGGTGTTCAAATACCGCCATAGAGCGGCGAGTTCGGTGTTTGGGGCATTGGCAATCTCACGCCGCCAGTCCCGCTGTCCATAAAGTTGGTTCTGGTTGATCTCCTCTCTCCTCCGAAATCTCTCTTCAAGTGCCGCTTTGATTTCCTGCCCGTAGCTTTCGAGATCCCACATATGAGTGACCAGCAATTGAAGTTGGCCATCCATGATTTGGCGTGCATCTTCAACAGAGAGGCGCCCCTCAGTTTGGAGACGGCTAAACTGTGGTGTCACCTGTTCCAAGTGTTTTTCCATCTGCGCGTAGTTCAACACGAGGCCGTTGGGATCGAGCGTCGTGTCCTGCATCGCGTAGAGCCTATGGATGTTTGTTTCCAATTCCAGCCGGAGTTCTTGGGCCTGTTCACAGGTATCGCAGATCCCCAAGGTCCCGGAGGGATCGGTGATCTCATGGCCACAGGAAGCCCGTAGACGGTTTTCCTGCGCCATTGTCAAGGTGTTGTAATGATGGGCAATGCGACCGGAAAGCTGACGAGGGTATCAGAAGATAGTGGTATGCTTCAGTAGGTCGCGATGGGTGCCATTACTCTGGCATCAACCACATTGCAAACTCTCTGCCTTATATACAGCATTTCCGACGAGTTGGGCCCCTCGTTCACGTCTACGAGGAATTCGCTGTGTCCCAACGCAGCGCTTGAGGTTGGCGTTGGATCGCATGTTGCTTGCAGGCCTTTCTACTGTATTTCCGGAACCGTACCTTGACTTCGTGCTGGAATGGAATTCAACAAGGTCCGCTGAAGGAGCCGCGATGGGTGTTGGTGGTTTCATCAACCGCGGTGGCATCAGTTTACCGGTATGCTGGGTCGCGGCCCACGCCCGAATAAAGAGAGCTGGAATGTCATCACCTCCAACACATCCTTATCGGACGACCACCTTTGCCTTCATCTGCCCACGCAACCTCTGAATTCGGATTCTTCAATTCCAGACGTAGTCAGATACCCCGCCCCCGTGTGGCCGCATTTGGGATTCCGTGCCCAACCTCTCGAGTTGCAACCATCCAACACGGGATCACGCCAACCTCACAAAGACCATGGAGCGTCACTCGACGGACTCTACACTCCGAGGTATGGTCCCTGACGCATCTTGAGTACCGTGAGACTGAATGTTTGCGGACCATGCAAACCGTCCCCCACCCACCGTCTTGATGCCGCCGCCGCCGCATCCGGTCCAACTTCACAGTCCGTTGACATGTTGTCGTGACCTTGGACATTCCACGTGCGTGCAGGGGGATCCCGAGGGACCACGATTCAACCAACGTGTTGGACTGGCGGTAGAGAGCCATGGTTGTAGTTCAGCCGTCGCCACCCGAACTTCTAGCAGGCGCACCGCGTGACTCAAGGGCACTCCCTTTTCGCTTCTTCTCGGTGCTTTCTCATGTCACTCTTAGCCTTGAGCTTCGGGTACGTACTCGGCGTCTTCCTTCTTCATGTTGGGCTGCTACACTTTGTCAGTTGGTGGGCAACCATGCACATGGGTATTCGGGCACTTACTCGTCTCGACTCTGGGATTCGACCAACGTACTGCAATCACCTTCCCAACTATCGACATCAAGACTCGCCAGGCCCCGCCTCTTTGCCTATGTCGGTTGGGTAAGAGTCTGGCAGCCGCCGTGGTCATCGCGGGGTGCTTGCTACCGCCCAGAGGTGACTGGAATCCAAGGGCACCGCTTCGACGACGTCCACGGCTGAACACTATCGATGCGATCGCTGGGGATGTCATCGGCCGAGCCAAGGCCGCAGCCTATGTAGGGTTTTCCAGCCGACGTCGTCGCCCGCCTCGAGGCCCTTTACGATGTTGTCGCCGCGCTGGCTGGTCAGAGCAGCGGAGCTGAAGTGGTGCTTGTCCGTCTTGACAAGGCGGGGGCTTCCGTCAGGGCTCTCTGTGCCGGTTATATTGCCCTTGACATCCGGTAGCGACTCGGCATACATCATGTTAGATCCGGCCACCGGCGGCGCCATATCTGCACTGCTAGGCAAGTGTCCCAGGCAATGGGATAACCGCCACCAATACAAGTATCCTGCTCCCTTCTACTTGACAGGATCAACAAGTTTAAAGTTGATGACCATGTTGCTCGATCATGGTCCGCGGACCATGGTGAATTCGATAGTTTCACTGAAGAGTCCCAACGGGTAATTCCTAAGGCGCAATTTCATCAGGAGATCCTAGTCGCTCGCCATCGTGAATCACTTCGCTTTCATAAAATTATAACCAACTCCTTGGAGCGCCGGGCGATATCCATAACCGACACTCCGCGGCGGGACTCTCTGGCAAAGCATGCCCAGCAGGTCTTCTCAGGCTTCAGTAGCACCATGTATCCTTTGGCCGAGCACAATGTTGCCAAAGCCAGCCGAGCTTGCCAGTTACCTCGCGCTCGGACAATGCCCGGTTGCCGCGGAGGCACGATGATTTCGGCGAAGTTGTCAATGGAGATAACCTTTGGCGTATCTTTGGCTGGTTGCGTGCGGCAATCGCAGGTACGCGCATCCAGAAAGGTTCGATTCAACCGAGCGCTCTTCATAGCCCCCAGTACGTCCAGTTCCGCGATCCAATCCTTCTTGTCGTAGACGGAGATTAAGGTCTCGAGGAAATATGCTTCCACGTCGATTCCGCCGGAGAAGCTGACGTTCACAGACTGGGATGCCTCGGAAAAGGATATGTGCAGGCTCGTCCCTTGGAAACAGTTCTCCATCTTTCCGTTGTACTCCACGTGGTCGTATTGGTACCACTCGTCGATATGATCGTAGTTCCGCACCTCGGGTTCCTTCGGTGGTACCAGAAGCGCCATACCGGACTTGCCGATGTTTCCAACGAAGCGTTGAATGAGGGGCGGTTCCAAGGAACCGACAGGATCACGAAGTAGAGCG
This sequence comes from Xylariomycetidae sp. FL0641, assembly GCA_022376655.1. Classification (NCBI taxonomy): domain Eukaryota; kingdom Fungi; phylum Ascomycota; class Sordariomycetes; species Xylariomycetidae sp. FL0641. Next base: position 84,154 of record JAJJKE010000076.1, read on the forward strand.
GAAGAGATGTATAGCGAATCTGCAGCGCAGATCGCGAAGACACTTTCCAGCTCAGTGGGGTTGAGATCGTAAGTACCTGTTTCCATCATAGAGATACAAGCAAAGCAAGCCGCAGTACCGGCATCGGACGGGCTAAGGCATGCGATCGGCTTTTCGACATCGTGTAGAACAGAGGCGTCCTTGCAGAACGAGTTTAATCCCTTGATCACAGCGTCTGCCCAAAGAACGTTGTTGTAATCCGCCTTGACTGCCCGGACGTCGATGGTAGCGTCATTCATGCTGTGATATAATGTTTCAATGAACGTCAGTGCAAGGAGACTGGCATTGGAATAACCGTCCAGTCTTAGCTGACGGGCGCAACAGCCCCAGTCGGTCTGTCCAGGCTGGAAAAGCGACATGACTTCCCTTATAGATAACTGGGGGCCAGGGGCATGACCACTGGTACAATCAGTGGGATAACCAAGGCGACAAGGTGTTGGATTATTAGCATTAATGGTAGCATCGCGATCGTGGACGACAAGTGGCTGGCGGCCGGTTCGTTTATCCCGCCGAACAAGGAGTGCCACATGATTGAAATGCCCATATAGTACGGTATACACCGACGTAGATTGACTCGAGCCATCTCCGCCTTCCAGTGTAATATAGTCCTCCTCATCGGAGAACAAGGAGCGGTACGGTCGGTCCCGGACTTTGCTCCGACTGGCGTTCGCAGAGTTGTAGACTTCTACTGTGACACCCGTGGAGTCGCGGCGGTCGGACATCCGTCTCCTCGCATAGTGGCGTCGGAACAGCCTGTTATTGCCGATCCACCTTCCTTCTTCATTCCGGTCTCTGAGCTCAGATAGTCGAGACTCAATTGCCTTCTCCAGCTCTGGATCTTTGTCACCTGGACCTGGGGTGATCGGTAGCCACCTTCGATGCGACTTGGGACCGCGTTCTCCTCTCGGGTCATCCAGGTCGAATTCAGGTCTGACGGTCGCGTATTCTGCCACCAGGAGATGTATTGTACTTCGTGCCGTAGTATACAAGGACTCGTGTGGATAGGTAATGAGGAACTGATAGCCAGATGACTGGGTTTTGGAATCAGTAAAAGATGCTGCTTTCTCCCGCAGTAGCTTGATCTTCCCCTCCACATCAGATCCTGCGGTCAGGTAGGTCTGGAGGGTGAAAATGTTCTGGAAGGGGCTTCGAAAGATAGGGCAAAACCTCTGCCCCATGGCTCGGAGTTTTCGAGTTCTTTCCTCGGCGAGGCGGTCCTTGTTCTGGAGGCATACTCTAGATAATAGCGTAAGCCAGGAGTTACGGAGACAGCCTTTACCGGCCCAACTAGATTGAACGGTCTGGCTGTCTCTCTTTCCGTCGGGTTGCTCTTCAAACCCGCATCCATGGTGTAATTCGATGGCAACGTCGCTGACAAATTGCAGGACATCTGCCGTTGGGACAGAGCCATCATCCCAGGGTAAGATATAACAAGATACCACTGCCCATAATAACTCATCTACCGTGAGCCGATCTAGATCGGTAGTCCTGATAGATCGTGTCTTGGTCACAGGCAACCGATTGTAGTATCTCAAGTGCGAAAGGGGCAAAGACCAGTACACGGACCCGCGATCTTGGGCTATTCTTGGAGATGGCTCCAGCCCCACGGTAAGTATACCACGCCCCTCAAGAAGAGGGTCATGTTGCTTGATCTCTTGTACTTGAGAGGATAGATACTTCATGTCTGGGTAGAGGTGCCACGACAAGAGACCGAGGAGTATATCGCCACGCACAACTTGCAACGGCATGCCGCAGAGCAACTTCTCCATCTGAGTCATTGCTGACGTCCAAGCTTCGATGACACTTTCGTACGCGTCGGGCTTCTGGTTGACGGGCAGATCCAGGTTGTCGATGATAAGGCGAAGTTGCGTTTGCTGCTTCATCATGACGGAGTCGGCGACGCGAAGCCAGGCACGCGCGCTGGCATCCCATTCCCTAAGATCGGTGCGGGGCATATCTTCGGCGGCGGCTAGAAGTATTTCTTGGTCCAGCTCGCCTTCTTCAGCTAATTTCAACTTCAACAACTCTTTTCGCTTCGCGACAATTCCAACCCAGATCGCCGTAGCTTCTGGTGGTTCCCATATCCTCGCAAGGAGACACGCGAGGAGATGGCATTGAATGGCTGTCCACCCAGAGGTCGCTGCGGCCCATAGAGTCGTAGCATCAGCGCCTATCAATTCTGCAAAAGCTCCGTGTGAATCATTGCCCCGAGGGTTGGCAGCTGAAGTCTTGGAAACTTCAGAGGCGCGCGATCCATAAGCCTTGATCAGCTCCGGTGTGGCAGGCAAGATGGCCCTGTCTTTGAAAAGGAGGCCGAGCTTCCTTGCAACGCCATGGCGTATACCATCCTGAGCTTCACGAAGCCGGTAAGGTGCGAGGTGTTGGCCAACGCCTGCATATTCGGAAGGTGGACTGATATACCTTCTGCTGAAGATGTTGATCTCGAGGTTGTTATTGACCAGCGCGTTCGTGGTTTCAGCCCTAAAGCTGGTGGCAGAAGCATTGAGTTGACCAAAGGATGCCATGCTAGCCAGAGTCTGCCGCGCAAGGGAAAATGACCCATAGACAAGGAACACGGAAGCTGGTGATCCACGAGGGCGGGGTAGCTTAGGGAGGGAGACGCAGGTCGTGTTGCTGGCCTCCGCAGTGCTTACCGTGTAGATAGGAAGGCCCTATTATGTCAGCTAAATCCTATGCAGGCTGACTACATCGTACTTGGAGACCGGCGACGATATTACGCCTTCTAGTGGGATGATCGCCACCAAAGAGACGTACTGTAGCAATTAGCCGAGGCATGCAAGAATGATAACATCAGCCTTGGACATGGTTGATCCCCTGGACTGATTATGATGTTAAGTCCGTGGAGTGTGTACAATAGAAAAAGCACAATGGGAATCCGGGCAACCGGGAAATGGGGATAGCAGCCTCAAAACCGAGCATCGAGCCTTCAAGAGAGAGCATTTCAAGGCTTCGAGGAACTTGAGAGGCGAGATGACACTGTTCCAGTCCAATGGCTGATACTCCCTAGTAGGTAGACACAGCAAAGGTCACTCCAACGTGGACTTCCAACCAAATATCTCCGGGTCCGAAGTACAGCGGCTGATCCTCGTCTTCGTAACCAATGGACTGAGCTCCTTTGCCAATTTGCAGCTGAGGTCTTAAGCTTGTGCTGTAGTTGTGAAAGTTCTCAAGCAGACGAACAGGCCTGACCTTACTTGCCGTCCCCTGGGGAAGTAAACAGCAGAAGGCCCCGGCCCCGGCGTAGTTCCTTGCGAGCTTGATGGCGTCTCTGGCAGCTGCCTTGCGGGTGCCGTATCTCAGACTGCCTAGCTCGGCGCAGTGAGGCTCTGACATAGTGAATCGTGAATGCGGCCTATCCCGTAGTGGATACAGAGTTACGGTGTGGCAGGCAGGAAGGCAGGTAGGTCTTGGATGGTGTTTTGCAGCCGTGGCACTCATCATTGTGGACACTGGAGAATGCCGATATGCAGGGGCGGTCGGGATGCAGATAGATCACCGGTATTCGTCAGGTGGTGTCAAAGAAGCCCGTCACTATCTAGGTATGTACTGACGAGATTTGAATAGCAGAATACCCAAGACGAGAGCGGTAAGGTACCTAATATCGTCGCATTGAGCGATTGAGATGACGGCAGGGCTCAATGCAGTCGCGTGAGACTGGAACACAGGTGGTAAGACTGGGAGCTGTGGTGGATCGGGCAGACCCTTGGCCCGTGCTTGATCTGCCTTCCCTCACTCAGGACTCAGGTCCCTCCTGAGCACGAGCCAGTCGAGGTTGGGTCTGGCCAGACTTGCCAGGAGTGGCGTGGCGACCTAAGGGTAAGCTTCCCCGCATAGATGACTTTATCGTAGCCAATCAGGCAGAGCCAGGTCAGGCCCATCGAGCCAGTCGGGGCGACTGAAAGAGACACCGGGAAATCCACTCGTCACAAACTCGTCCGCCGGCCGATCTGCTGAACTCGTATGAGGTTCAGGCGTGCTGCCTTTCGCTGTCGTTCGACCACCACCGCCATCCACACCACACTGGCTGAGCTGCTTTATGCGATCCTACCTACTTTCTGCTCCTCACCCATACTACGCCTGCTGCGGTCTGCCATCCATCGATATATACCTTACCTACTTGACTACCCGTTCCTGCTCATGACAGCGACCGCCACCTAAGCATTCCAGCCTGCACCACCCACCACCCGACTGCGACCATACCGGCCTGAACTCTCCAGTAAGCCTCAGCATAGCGACGCAGAGGCCAGCGACGATTTACCCCATGTCGACATAGCCTCTCCGTCATCCAGAGCCGCTCTTCCGAAGCTCGAGCGAGTCTGCATCACCAGCAATCTGCCTCTTACCTGCTGCCTACTACGATTCCAATTCGACCCCTCGACCTGACCTATACCTCTACTCCTCACCACCGCCAAAATGGTTCTCACTCACACGACCAACCATACCTACTCCCACCCCTTTCCGACTGTAACCCTCGCCTTCTTCCTCCGCTACTACTCTCCCCAGCTCAATCCATTCTCGAGCCACGTCCTTTCCACCGACACCATCTCCTCCCATGTCGACTCCGACACTGGTCGACTACACATGACCCGCGTCCACCTAAAGAGGTCGCGCATGCCTGCAGCTGTTGTCAAGCTCTTACCCACGAGCGTGACTGGCGGTGCCGGCGACAAGTCGAGCTACGTCCTCGAGACGAGCGTTGTGGATATCAAAGAGGGCTGGATGAAGACCGAGAGCCGAAACCTCAACTACACCGGTATCCTCAGCGTCATTGAGCAACAACACTTCTCCGTCACCCCACCCGACGCCCCTACGCCTGCGCCATCCGCTACTTCCCCAGTGGCCTCCGCCCTCGCCCGACCACTGTCTCCGAACACCTTCGTTACCACGACCCTGTCCTACCGGTCATCGCTTGGCAACAAGAAGCAGGAAAAGGCGGTTGCCACCAACATGGACACCGCAGACGACGCCGGGCCACGCCGGTCCTTTGGCGGGTGGATCTCAGGCTGGGGTGCCAGCCGTATTCAACAAAGCATTGAGTCCATCGCCTCCAACAAGACCGATGACCAGCTCGTCAAGTCACGTGATGGCATGCGCATCGTACTGGAACGGCTGAGGAACAACGGTGTAGTCTCCGTACTGAAGGAACTTCGGCGACGTGAGGGCAAAGCTGTCTTCGACCAGTGAATTCCCCTTGAGTCTCCAGGCCGCTACATGGCTTGGCCATTGTACCATACATGATTGCGTTTGATTTTGGGTCAGCAAGGCGTCTGTGCTTGGTCAAAAGGCGACGAGGATCAGTCGCTCTGCAACGACGAAACGGGAACACGTTGGATTATACACCGACCTAGGGAATTGGTTCATTCCCCTTCAGAAAGCTCGTGGCGACGAACCGCTGGAAACGTTCATTACTCCCCTCATGGACGAGAACTCATGTAACACGCTGCTACCAATGACTTCCAATAGGGGTAAATACTGTAAAATCCAAGAATACGAGCCTCGGTTGCTCGACATCTTACTGCCTGGAACATACACTGTGCTATGTTGAATGCGCCCGTCTTCTACTAAATTGGTATTCCTCTAATTTACTATGGCATGTTGCTAGCAGTTAAGATAGATCGCAACACCCGCCTAGGTTAGGGAGTTCCAATGTGCCGTTGATTTGGATCCCAAGGCCTACGTCATAGCCACCACGCGCGCATCGAAACTCAATCCTGAAAGCTAAAACAAACATCACATCACATCACAGCACGATACATTCTAGAGACTCAAATACCTACCTACTGCATATGGTCAAGGACAAGGACTGGTGTTATGGGGCAAGGCACCTGATTTCGACGAGCAACGCTTTACGGAAGACTTCATCATGTATTCATTCGTAGCGTAACGTAACGTAAGGCAAACCAGACCTTGGTCATCTCAGCACCCATCCTACGCCAAGATCATCACCATCACAGAACCCACACAGCCGCAGCGGCCGCGCCCGCGCCCGCAGCCAACCCGGCCCGCGACGCCGCCTTCACCGCTGAGCCCGTGGGCACGGTGTCGGCGCCGCCACCGCTCTTGCCCTCGGCCTGGGCGAAGCCGGGGGCGGCGGTGCCGTCCCCGAGGTCGGCGGCCGCGGGCTGGGGGTAGGTCTTGTCGGTGGAGAAGGGGGCGGTGGAGTCGAGGGCGGCGACGCGGCCGAGCAGCAGCTCGAGCTGGCGGAAGGCGGCCGAGGGCGCGTACTGCGGGATCATGTGGCCGGAGAGGTTGACGCCGACGTAGGTGAAGCCGCGCTCGGAGACGAAGGAGCCCAGCACGCCGGCGGCGGCCACGGTCGCCAGCGTCGTCATGTCGGCCTCGGCGTACAGCTCGGCGGGCGTCGAGTCGGCGTGGAAGGGGACGAAGAAGGGGTTGGTGGGCGGGGACGAGAAGCCCAGCTGCCCGCCCCACGTCATGTTCTGGATCGCCAGCAGCGAGCCGTTGGCGATCAGCAGGATGTCGAGCTCGCCGTGGCCGAGGATGACGTTCTGCGTCGCGTCGATGACGCGCGGGAGCGCGGCCCACGCCGAGGGCGGGGACAGGTCCGCGTCGTCCACGAACACCGCGTGCGACGCGCACTCCTCCCACGTGTAGTCGGTGTCGACGTGGATGGCGGCCTTGACGTCCGCGCGGTCGAAGTACACGGGCCCCGAGCCCGCGGGCGAGTAGAACAGCGACCCCGGGAAGCCGAGCACGTCGTACAGCAGCGGGCAGGTCGTCGCGATCTGGTAGACGTCGAAGCACGGGTTGATGCTCATGGCCTCGTCCATGACTAGGTTCTGGATGCCCACGCACTCGTCGCTGAGGCCGGCGGCGTAGTCGGCGGGCTGCGGCCCCGACGGCGGGTACACCAGGTACTTGTCCATGTAGTCGGCGAAGCCGCAGTCCTGGTGCAGGGTGTGGATGTGCTCGCTGAACGAGTCGTTGAACGGCATGATACTGCCGAAGTAGTCGACGTACGGCACGGTCACCACGGGGCCCTGCACCGCGTCGTCGCCGATCACCGGGTCGTAGATCAGCGCTCCCTGCACGTCGTAGTATGTAGTGTCGTTGCGGTCCAGCATCGCCTCCGCCAGGTACGGCACGTACATGCCCGCGTACGACTCGCCCGCGATGTACACCTTCCATCCCTGCATGCTGAAAGTGTCCATGAAGTTCTTCCAGAACCCGTTGAATTGCTCCGCGACGTCCTTCTCGTTTTTCGCCGTCACTTTGCCTCGGGAGAAGCCGGTGCCTACCGGTTGCTCGACGTAGACCACTGCGTCGGAATTAGACACCAACTCTGTACGAAAGCAAGTCTTTCAAGTGGCTCAAAAGGTACGCACCGTTGGTGAGCCTGTTCCAGGACCAGGGGTTTGGTACCGGCTTGTACGTTCCATACTGCCAGATGAAGGGACCGTTCTCTTGAATAAGGCCTTCGAGTGATGAGCATCCAGGCTGCAATACACGTTAGCGTTCAAGTTCCAGATCCATCGCTTGAGCCCCAATGCCAAACGGACTCAAAACTTGAATAGGTCACTTACACCGCCGTTGAGCCACAACAGAATCTCCTTCTCTTCCGAGCTGCTGTTGCTTGTGGGGAAGAACCAGAAAAAGAGCTCCCCATCGTCGGAGTTGGCGAGAGGGAGGTATCCGGCGTAGGATTCGCCAATATCGAAGTCGACGTCGGGAATGCCCGTTCCATTAACGGAGAACTCTGCAATTCCCGTCAGCACCGAGGACTCTTTAGTGTCAGTCGTACAGTAGAAGTACTCACTGGCCGTGTTGTTGTTGGCGAACTTGTAATTTGAGGTATCAGGTGACTCAGCGTAACGGTTCAGCCCTTCGATAGGAGCAGTTCGCCGCTTGGGCTGTTGAGCTTTCTTCCCGACATGCTGCCAGCTTCGCGCTTCGGCGACGACTGCCACGGCCGAGAGTCCGGAGATAACCGACGTCCAACGCATCGTGGAGGGGCGAGGCTGTCAAGCTGGGTTCAATGAAACTACCGTAATTGGCTCGAACTGCCCAAGATTCGAGGTTCTCCAGCGAGTGATGGCTGGCGAGAGACTACGTCAAGCTCTCAGGAATGGCAAACCTGCAAAGCCTCTGGAACCGTGCGGCTGGGAAGGACGCGGCTCTCGTGCGTGAGCCATAGTCGACTTCTTAAATAGTCCGGCATGTTCACCGCAGCAACGATAACGACTCGCCAATTGCAGCTAGACTCGCATGTAACCCTGCCTTACATTGGACGACGGGAAGCGGGCCTAGATACGGGGTGATCAGCACAGGTCCATCTCGCCTCGCATTCCGTGAATAAAGATGATGACGAGGCTGCGATCAGATCAGCTCTTTCCGACGGTGCCTGATAGCGCGTTGCGGGGTGTCCAATCCCAACCACGCGATTGCGGCCTCTTTTCCTATCCAGGAAGCTCGTTGCATGAGTCAACCTGGGCTGATAGGTGGGAGCACTCGTCCTGGCTTGCTGGCCTTGCGAATCCCTGTCTCGGCCGTCCAACCCATCGAGCAGGGGTTGGGAGAAGGGCGCCGGTCAAGCAGTGGGGAAGTGGAAATGTCTCTGCTGCTTTCAACAACTGTTGGCCCCAAATACGGGACACGACAGGTAGCTGTACGATGAAAAGAAAACCCGTGTTTCCAGTCTACCACGCGAGGTCGACATGGCGCGACTCCGGGCGGTAATATGACCCAAGGCAGCGCGAAACGGCAAGACCCGTTCCGCTCGAGACTTACTCCGTACTCCATGGTGATTCCTATTTCTGCACCCGGATCGGCGGGTCGTCGTGCATGCGCGTTGGGTGTCAGAAAAGCTTGTTGATGACCAAGACTGCTCTCGAGTCTCCAGTCTCCAAAATTGACCATTGGTGTAGCCATCAGTTATACTGACAGATAACTGACAGGTATTGCTTGTGCTTCCGAAGTTTGCTCGCGGTGGTCACGTCCTGGTATGGCGGTCCCCTGTCAATTGCAGTATTATCATTCCCAAATGGTCAAGTATATGAGATCAGATTCCGTCCTTTACCACATCAGTCGACATGGTTGAGATGTCGTCCTGGATGATGTAATTGGCGAAAGTTACGTACCTTACGGTGTATAAGAGAACGGAAAGAAACCTTGGAGCCACTGCTGCTGACCCGGTCATTTGACTTGAGCAATATTCAATTACAGACAATTACTTGATTATCGGGCGCCGCTCAGGAACCCAAGGGAACGGGCCGATGCACAGACCACAACAGGCAGTCTTCAGTGTTCACGGGGGCTGCCAGGTGGTCTGTGGGGCCATCCATCAGGGTCAGAACCTTAGCAGTCATCCTGGCAACTGCAACCTGGCGTTCTTCAGAGCCGTAACGATACGGAGACCGAGACATCACCTGAACGCTTCATCATCGCTAGTTCTGCGACCCTTTCCTCATGATAACGCAGGGCAGGCCCGAGGCTGATAAGGCTTTGTTACTGTGGTGATACGCGGATGGAAAGCAATGGAATACCGTGGCTCTGCGCATCTAGGCTACCGCAGTGAAGGATACAGCTCTGGCGTTCAGGAGCGCTTCATCGCCTGGGTCGCACTCCTAAACAACCAGAAACCGAACAAGCTGTTGCACGCAAAGCACCAATCTCGGCCTGATCGTTTCAGCTAAATGTCCCATTGTTGCCTCTTCTCTCCCGCAGAGACGGGGCAAGTCGTTTCCTGCACCAGTCAAACTCAGACATGATTCCACCTACCTACTTAGTAGGTATTTGAGAGTCATCACCCTCACGTGCCTGGAGCAAGGACATCAGGTCCCGCTTAATCTTCTGCTGGCAATCCCACTCGGACCTTCACCATGGAATCGGATGATGATACCTCTTCCTCCGATTTATCTGCCTCTTCAGCAGGGGACACGCAGAGCATCGGTTCACGGGATCCTCCGTCCCCAGGTCCAGAGGAAACGGTACCGGCATCTCAAGATGGCAGTGGTGTTGAAGTTCATCGTAACATGATGCTTGCCAGCCTTCTTGAAGATTACTACTGTACCCGTGCCGTTGAGTTCCTTAAGGCTGCCAACCCTGGCAGAGACTACGATCGGCAATCATCAGAGGTGCTGCACCTCACAAGACAGCTCTTCACGCAAGCCAGCCAAGTACTCTCGTCAAACGGACTACTTTCAACCCACGCATCCTCTAGCTCACAAGACCATACCCGCCGTCAGTACCTCGCTGGCCTAGACAGCCTAGTAGCGGGAACCCAAGCTTCGACGGCATCACCCAACTTGCTCGGCCCCATCCAAGACCTTGTGATGCAAACCTCTCGAATCTCACTACTGCCTCATCCTGCCAACGACCTTCAGCTGACCATTCGGCCGCCTTTATCTTTGCCTCCACGGAGTCATTATCAATCTTCCTTTAGGCAAGACTGCCTTCTCGGCAAAGGAGGCTTCGGGAAAGTCTACCAGTGTTACAACTTGTTGGACCAGAAGACGTATGCCGTGAAGAAAATCTTGCTGCCACCCAAGATGGGCAGAATTTTGGTTGATGGTAGACACGAAGAACTTCACCACATTCTCCGCGAGGTCAAAGCCATGGCGATGCTGGATCATCCCAATATCGTTCGCTACTATGCCACCTGGTTTGAGGAGCCTCACGTTGGCCAGCAGTCATTGGTAGACACAAGTGAGTCCAGATCCTCTGTTACTTTACCAAATTACAGCTTGCTCACTTTGCTGTTGATAATTCTAAATCAAGACAAGGCAGAATAATATGACCAGAGGTATTACTGACACCACTGCCTCAGGTGAATCTACTTCGCATTCCAATCGTCAGCTAGAACGACCGCAGTTGTTGCTAGACAGTCGACCATTCAACGAGGACACATCGGATGGGGACCCCATTAGCTGTGGTATCGTTTTTGGAGAGGACACCACGTCAGGTGGCCACGTGGATGGGGACTCAATGAGCGGTGGTATCATAATCGGAGAAGACACCCCGTCGAATGGCCACGCGGATGGCGGTGTTGGAAGACGTTCTTTCCCTCGCGACGACCAAGGTTGGTCAGCGCAGTCTGACTCGGCAGTTCACGACGAGGAAAGCTCGTACATGACGGGAAGTAACCCTTTCACAGACGGACAGACGCGATCAAACGACGCAAGTCAGGGTCAGGACACTTCAACTCCTAACATGCATGCGCTTTACATTCAGATGTCGTTGTATCCGATGACACTAGCCCAATACGTCTCACCAACGTCCCGGCTGAGTGACAAGGAACGGCACTGCTTCCATCTTATTCCGACCCTTCGATTGCTCCTCTCAATCCTCGAGGGCTTGCAATACATCCACTCCAAGGGCCTAGTACACCGAGACATCAAGCCCGGGAACATTTTCCTCTCGTCTCCGGAGCAATCCTCCCAGGGAGGCTACTGTGATCTTAGCTGCTCCTCTTGTGCAGGCAGGGGGGATGGAAAAGAGGAGCCAACCAGATGGTTGAACCCCCGGATTGGCGATTTCGGCCTCGTCACACAGCTCGCCCATGGAGAAATTCCCATTTCAGCTGGGGATGCGCAGTCAGCTCAGAAGCCTGTAGGCACCGCTTACTATCAACCACCGCCTCACAAGGGAAGCGAGGACGAGAAGACAGATATATTCGCTCTTGGTGTTGTGTTCGTTGAGATGATGTGCCGCTGCACTACAGCCATGGAGCGCATGGACATGCTCAAGCAACCACAGAGAGGTGTTGTTCCCCAGCAGCTTCGATCAACACTGGCTGAGGAGAATCACACGCCCGAAACAATCGAGAAGGTGATCCAGCTAGCAGGAGCCATGATAGATCCTGATCACGCCACCCGGTGGTCAGACCAGCAAGTCCACGAAGCGGTCCAAGATCTGTTGCGCAGGATTGGGTCCTGAAAACCCGCCTTTGAGTTGTCGGAACAGAGCCAAATGCCAGCTGAATCGGAAATATGCGAAGATTCTCATCCTCCAGAATTCGGCAGGCGAATCATCCGCCAGATCCTGGTCTCTCGAACCACGTTGCCGGTTGAGGCCCCAGTGGGCTGAAGATTGCGCATCTCCTAATTGGGCAGGATGTGGTTCAGTACGTGCACGCACCGCTCCACCAAATTAAACCATGTTCTGGCCTAACCCTGGCAATTCTAGGCAGTCAGCAAACGTTGATAAGTTTGCAAAGGGTCCTGAGCTCCCTTGGCTCCCCTCCCCAATCCGCTCCGCATAGTTGACCTTGGCCGGGGGAGAAACTATAACCATTCGAGACGAGTGCATACTCCACCCTGGTAGAAGCCCCATCTTGCTTTGCAAGGTTCTGTTAGGCAGCACGATAGACAGAAGCTGACAAAAATAGCCGTTGCAATAAATAATGATCATGGCCTCAGTCACAAGGTGTTTCTTGGTGTTCTCGTGTGACCATCCCCGACTTCCTCTACTGTGATTTGAGTACGTCCTCTCCAGGACTATCACTCGGAGCGATGGACAAAGTCGTTCGATATCAAGAAGTACGCGAAACGTCCCCGCGCGATGGCGCCAACGAGACGATCATCTCCTCCGACAACAGCCACGAGCGTCCCACCAGCAGAGGGCCGGAAGTGCAATACCTTGGCGATGAGATCCCGATTAACCGAAGTATCGAATCACTTGCAAACATCCTTATCACCATATTCCTCGTCCTACTTCCTATAGCTGGCCTTATCGTCTGGCTGGTATACGCTCAGCCGGAAGGAGGCCGGTTAGGCATCGCATCTGCTGTAATCGGGGGTCGTCTCACCCAGGTGCAGGCGAAAGCTGTCGACTTTGTCTCTGGCGCTCTGATTGCACCCTTCCTACTCGTTCTTTTCAACTGGGCGTGGTTCTCCACTGCGCGAGTGACAGCCCTCAATGAGCAAGACTCTTCCGCCGTGCCGCTGACGACCCTCGTGGAGCTGAGCCACACGAACTGCGGTTCCTTCGATCTCTTCAAGGTGTGGAGTATCCTAAGCGGCCGCACATTCAAGTTGTTCTTGTTCGCCCTGTTGGTCATCCTGTCTGGCGTGGTCAAGACCGCTTTCGCGAACATCATCGCCTACGAAGCGTATTCTCGAGAATATCCAAGCCTTTCCCCACCCCTGGCCTCTTTTGTCGAAAAGGGTTGGGCGTTCCCGAACACTACTCTGGTGGCCTCTTCTCTGGTGGCGGAGGACTACAACCTAACCGACGCGCAACTGGCGGACTTCGGCAGCCAAGCCATTTCAATTCTGACGGGAGTTTCGTATCAGAATGCTACCGGCAAGCTGACCGATGGTGCTTACATCGGGATGAACGCGACCAAGGCTACACTGGACGGGCTGGCCTCCAATATTGTCGGGTTGGAGGAAGTGCCGGCCTACCGAATGACGATTGGTTGCGAAGCAAAGACCCCCCAGACACTATTGTTCATGAACACTGGGACCACCGCCGTACAGGTGTCAGCGTCCGACGGCAAGTCACTGTACTCTGGCCAGTTTCCCGGGCAGCTTGATGCTCTCACGAACGCCAACACCATGAACACTTCATTTGTGACCTTCCGTTCCGGCGATAGGAACTCGTTCTACGTCATCAATATGAGCAATGGAAATGCTACTCAACCTTGCAAGTCTGCGAATGGCACGGCTCTGGATGGTCCGGGATGCGACCCGTGGACCCCCATCGACTCTCCCTACGGCGCGATGGACTTCAAGGCTTTCAACTTGTCTGCCAGTGGGTTCAAGGGTGCGAACTCGATCAGCTCGGCTTGGGGCATGAACTGTAGTGTTTATCGTGAATCGGGCACGCACCAGCTGACGCGCCAGTCGGATCTCTCCTGGACCATCACCTCGAGCAAGTGGGCGGGAGACAAGAAAGTGGTGCCCCTGATGCTGGTGGACTGGCAGGCGGCCCTCAACTTCCACTCGCCCAGCTCGCAGATCCCGGGACTCGGCGGCGCGTTCTACCCCAGCTCGACGAACATGACGCTCGGCGTCACGGACTACAAGGCCTACGCCGAGTCCTTCCTGTACGCGAACGGGGCGATGGAGAACGCGATGTACGAGATCAAGAACGCGGACCTGAGCAAGAAGGCCACGCAGTCCGCCGAGGACGACGGCGCCCAGGCCAGCGACACCCAGTTCCAGGTCCCGTGCACCAAGACGGAGCTGGCGTACCGCATCACGTACGTGCCGGTGATCCTGCTGGTCGGCCTCCTCGCCCTCCTGCTCGCGGCGCTCGTGCCGCTGCTGCTGATCCTGCGCAACTTCGGCGTCCCGAGCCTGCGCTCCTGGCGCGAGGTCAACACCCTCCGTCTGGTCATGGACAGCTTGGCCGTGCCGACCAGCGAGTCCACCGTGCGCTACATCCACGGCGCCAGCAACGGGGAGCTGTTAACCGTGGGTGGCGATGTCAAGGTCCGGTACGTGCACCCGCCGTCGACGCCGGGGATGATGTTGGAGGTCGGCGAAGGGCTGCGGTGATGGGGAACATACTACCTACTATATACATGGCGTGGACATGGCGTTTGGCTTGGGTTCGGGTAAGCAGGGTCGCGCCCGGGATAAACGTAGTAATACTGAGGCGACTAAGCGTTATGATGAACAAGATATCAAGATCGCATATTACGATCCTTCATTCTGGTTCTCTATCAGTGACACCCCCATGATCAGCCCAACAATTCGCGTCTTTTGAGTTGACTGTTGAAGAGGTTCCAAATTCTACGATATGGGGCTCTAGAGGCAGGTACGGATACGGATATAAGGATGCCTTGGTATGTCCTACATCGGGATCCACTGGCCGATGAAGTCAGCATCCATCCAACCATGGTTTCTTCGATCTTTAGCCAACAAGCCAGCCTGCCTGCTTCCATCCTTGCATGTCCTTGTCCTTCCTTGCTTGCGCCTTTGCCTGCGTCCGTGATACCTTCGTTTGAAGTGCAAGTAAGCGGCAACTCTCCCTCTTTGGTGCGAACACCACAGCGCCCACCTACCGGTACCCGGCCATCGAATGTCGCTTGCGCCGAACAACCTCCTCGCCAAGTGTACCAGCACCGTCTTCTGCCACCTGCGCGTGATCCCTCTGTGGGCGGTCGCTCTGCTCGTCCTGCTGCTAGGCGCCTTGTGGTCGCTAGTCAAGCCCGCCGCTCCTGCGCGCAGCAAACCTTCGCGATCGCCGAGCCCGTCCCCGAAGACGTCGTCCACGTAGTAGACTGTACAAGACAAGACAGCCATGGCGTCTGCCGCCGCGAAAATGAGCACCGTTGCGCGGGTCGGGGGTCCCCTCCTCCTACCCGCGCTGGCGTACGGCGCCTACAAGGGGAACGCGCTCGGCGCTATCGAGTCCTTCTTCACGGGGCCGGGGCGCACGAGTCGGATCATTGCGCTGGTGGTGGTGATGCTCAACTGGAAGAGCTTGCCGTTTGCATGGACTGTAGGATGAACCTGCCCGCATCTGCATACTTCCGTCCATCCAAGTAGGCACTAACACGGCGAGCACAGTTCCGCGTCTGGTCGACGATGATCCAGCACTTCCTGTTCCGGCGTTTCCACACGCACACGCCGGCGGCGCTGTTCCACCCGACGATCACGGCCTCGCACGTGGCGCTGCTGGAGGTGGACTACAACGTGCACAAGTCCAACAGCACGTACTTCGCGGACCTGGACGTGAGCCGCTCGCACCTGGTCTCGCACCTGTTCGCGCGCGGGTGCCGGGCCCTGGGCCAGAACGCCTCGACGCGGCTGGTCATGGACCCGCGCACGAACCAGCCGGCGCAGGGCCGCTTCGCCGTCATGCTGGGCGCCGTCCACTGCTCGTTCCGCCGCGAGATCGCCCCCTTCGCCCGCTACGAGATGTGGTCCCGCGTCCTCGCCTGGGACCGCAAGTGGATGTACATCGTCACCCACTTCGTCCCGGCCGGCGCCGTGCGCCCGCGCGCCTGGGACGCCGGCAGCTTCGGCGTCACGCGCAAGGGCGACGCGGACAAGGCCGACTGGGAAAATAAGATCCATGCTACCGCCGTCAGCAAGTACGTCTTCAAGCTCGGCCGCCTCACCGTTCACCCGGCGGTGGTTATTGGGGCGAGCGGCTTGCTCCCCGAACGCCCGGGTGGTTGGACTGCTGAGGACCAGCAAGGGCAGGAGATGAATGGCGGTGCGATGCCCGAGGCGAACGACTCGGCATGGGACTGGAGGCGGACTGAGGAAGAGCGCAGGAAGGGGCTGGAGTATGTCGAGCACTTCGCGGCGCTGGACGGTCTGCAGAGTACGTTTGACGGCGGCGAGAACGGCGCGTTGGGGAGGTTTTCGCTGGGCTAGGCTTGGGTGGAGGAATACGAGATGCCGTAACTTACGATCACGACGACATCGCAAGACTTGCGGACGCCACGAACACTGCATTTATAGAGATAGAGCCGCACTGGGATACCACGATAGAACGAGCATTAGAAGAGCAGAAGCCTGTGTCCGTTGCATTGGTCCTCCAGGCAGAGGGGATCGAAAGTAAGTAAAGGTATAGAACGCTAAAGATAGGTACCGCATTGCCTTCCGGGATAGCCCCTTTCCATCCAAGCACAACCAGCCGACCAGGATAAATATGAATGTAAAAAAAAAAAAGAAAAAAAAAAGGTATGTACCCAGCCCTCGACATCGATCGAGTGCTTGCGCATTAACTTTCCGTCTGCAGGTAGATACAGCTCATCACCCACCCCGCAATCCTGTAAGTGAACCTAGAGCGGTGGGAAGGTTCACAGAGCGATGGCGGCCAGGGCGGCGGCGCCCACGAGCCCCATGCCGGCCTTGACGTGGGCGCCGGCGCCGGGGGTGACGCTGGGCTTGCTGGAGGCGTCGGTGGCGCCGGCGGACATGCTGGCGGTGGCGGAGGCCATGGCGGAGGCGGCGGCGGACCCGCTCGCGCCCTTGGCCTCGGCCATGCAGATCTGGGTGCTGAGCTTGGTGGTCTCTGTTGGGTTCCGGTCACGGGGTATCAGTAAGTAGGTAGGTAGGTACCTAGCAAAATCCGAGGTCTGCTGGTGTGGTTGGGAATTGGGGATAAGGTAAGGTAAGGTAAGGTAGGGAGGGAGGGGGCAAAGACGTACCCGACAGGTCCTCCTGGCTGCACCCCGAGTTCAGGCAGCCGATGGCGTTCTTGGTCACCTCGGTCCCGTGGGCGCACACGCACGCCGTGTCCGTCGCGTCGCACCCGGCCTCCTTCGACGCCGCGTCCAGGCACCCCTTCGCGCACTGCGGGATCTGCTTCACCAGGTCGCCGATGCTGTCGGCGGCGGCGACGGCCGCGAGGGCGGCGACGAGGAGGGGCTTGAGCTGCATCTTGGTGGTTGAAGGGAAAGCGAGGTTGGGTTGGTGAAGGAATGTGAGTCGACCGGCGAGCCGTGGTGTGGGAAGGTAGGTAGGTAGCTACCTAGGTAAAGTAGGTATGAATGAATGAACGGATAGAAGGCAGAGGAAGATCGTTTCCCTTGCCGGGCAGACTGGTTGACGAACAGACGGCGCCGCCCAACCTCCCTTTATCAACCTCGACGAACTGCGAGAGCAGCCTCCTCCTCCCCCAGGATCAGTTCCTCGCCTGCCGGGGTCGACCCCTACACCCACGTTCGTGCGGCGACCTTGGGTATTTTGCCTTCACCCCGGTCCCGGTAGCATCGCATCGCTGCTACACGCCACGCGCACCGGACCTGGCGTCGTCGCGATGCGCGATCGGGTCCTCTCCTCGAACGGGTGGGCCTACCGTCGACGATCTACCCGCGAGGCTATACCGGAAGCAACGCGGCGTCGCGAGGACTGAATCGGCGCCAAGCCGCCTCGTAGCTGTCCGGCTGCGAAGACCAGCGCAAGGTGCGGCGTCTAAGACCGCCGTTCCCCCAGCCAGACCCGTGGCAGCGAACCTTAAATCGATCTAGGCCCTCGATGCCTTGGTCGTGCCAAATACGAGGGGAATATATCATATATCACATCAGGGGCCTGGTCGTTCGTTCTTTCGTTCGTTCGTTCGAGTCTGGTGTTCGTTCCACTGCAATAAGTATGCAGTCCTACCTTGTACATGAAATACTCCCGGACCAAGCTGCGGTGATTCTCGGAGCCAGAAGCAAGCAACCAGATAGCAAGGCCTACCCAGTTGAGAATACACACGGCATCTGCAGCAACCCTACTCGCGGCCGGGGATGGATGGCAAATATGCAGGGCGAAGTCTGCCCGTATTGTAGTATGCATTAGCTCAGGGGCAGCCAACGAGGAGTGCTACCTAGGTGCAGGGCCGCTGCGCGCGCCGTCGCATTGGTAAATAAGCGAGCCCGTTCGCAGTCCGGCACCGCACCGGCAGTAAACCCGGCCGCTTGGACGAACGCCAGGAAGGATCCCTGCCATTGGTCAGCTGAACCTTAGCTACTGGTCCCCGAGAGCTCGATTCAGGGAGCGGTTTGTCCTGCGCCTGTTGCAAAGGGCGTTGGAGTCATTAACCTAGACATATAGTAGTGGACGTCAACCTCACGAATGCCGCCACGCGATCGCTTTTCCGCTGCGGTTTGGTCGCCGACTCATCTCTAGCAGTACATACCTAGGCAATGATGGCGGGAGGCTATATCCGTGCATCGTGTTGGACTGGCTTGGACTGGCCGGTGACTATTGAACCATCTACGCTGGGACTGTGCGCTTGCATTGAAGCGGTGCGAAGGGATGGTGCAGCCGAGATTGTGTATTGTTGGTACGTATCAGAAGAAGCAATCACTTTGCCAATCAGGTAGACTCCAAGAACAATCCCTAAGTACAACTTCGAACCCCGTCACACCGGCGTCGGCTTCGGCACACCCCGCTTAACGCCGGGCTCGCCAAGCCCCGGAATGAGCAGCGGCGCGCGCTTCTCCATGGGCGTGCGCCCGATGGGGAAGAAGCGGCAGATGGCGTGGCCGGGGCCGTAGGCCTCCTCGACGAGGTACACCGTGGTCCGCCACCAGGCGCACAGGGCGGCGAGCATCCAGAAGTAGCTGGCGGCCTTGATGCCCATGGTGACGCCGCCCGCCAGCCCGTCCCCGGACGCCGAGCCCGTCCCGCCGTTGTAGGCGAACAGGCAGCAGGCGATGGTGCTGCCGATGGCCAGCGAGGTCAGGCACGCCGTCAGCACCACGTCCCGCGCCGTCGCCGCCAGCGCGCACGACCACGTGAACACCGCCAGCATCACGAACCAGCTCGCCAGCTCCGGGAAGTGCGTGTGCACCGAGTGCGGCTGCAGGGCGCCGGCGGCCTGTGCGGGGGGGGGTGTTGTTAGTCCATGCACTTCACACATTGAGAACTGCCTCGCCAGACAAACGGGCATCCCCATGGAAAGGGAAAGAAGTCATGGGGTGTGGAAAGAGATCACTTACCACGAAGGCATACAGGATGCCGATACTGATCCAGAAGCTCCCCCACATGGTGTTGATGACCGTCACCAGCGTGTCCCGCGCCTTGTACCCGTATATCCCGGCGATGAACTGCGCCAGCCCGCCGAAGATGCCCACGAACGGGAAGAAGAGGGTCGGCGAGTCGGGCGTGCCCCACCAGTCGGCCACGTAGCTGGACGTGATCCAGGTCGAGGCCGCGAAGCCGGCCAGCCCCATGGCCGCCGGCGGCGCGATCGGCTGCAGGAAGATGGTCACCCCCGGCGTTTGCGAGAGCAGCTCCGCCCGCCGCTTCTCGTCCGCTTTCGTGTAGCTGATCGACATGGCTGCCGGGGTGATGGAACGGTTCTACCGGTAGCTGCTCGAGGTGACTTGACCGTGAAACTGGTCAAATAGACTCACGCGCAAGAAGAACCCTTGCTCGCAGCAGGAACGTGTCGTCCCCGCGCACGGCGAGAAGAAGGCATTAAGTACCTTAGGTCTCCCGCCTTGCCAAAGGAGATCTCGAGTGTGCGTCACGAGACACAGCTCATGACTTCACGCTGTCATCATCTCCTGGAGCCGCAACTTTGAAGTTGGCGAGTTGATCAAGGTTTGTCCATCTAACGGTCTAGGCTTCCCCGCATGGATGAGCTCTTAGTTTGAGATAGCAAAGCTGGGACTCGTGGTAGCATCAAGGATGAGGGTCTGGGGAGAGACCATTAACTGTTGCATCACGACTGATGAGCGATCAGGAGAAGAGGTGGTGAGGTGGTGAGGCGTAGACTTACAGTACCCCTGGAAACATGCGAAGATCAGTGTCCTCAGTGGTCCGGTACTTCGTCCACGGCGCTTTATCATATCAACCCCTTATCGGCGATTGACTCCAAAGCGTTTATTCCGCGAACCTTAAGCATATACCTCCTGCCTGGTTGTCTGGGTCTAGCTGTAATCGAAACGAGGACGAGATGCCTCGGTCCCGGGTTATGATTGATTCGAGTTCGCTGGGTACAGGATCTAATCAACTTTCTCGCATGTTGAGCCTACCCAGGAAATATCATTCCTGTTGGCATTCACTGCTCGTCAGCATCGTCATACAAATATAAAGATCTACTTCCCCATCGGTGAGCCGGCATTGCAACGCTGACGACGTACGTAGGGCTTGTCCTCCACGTCCTTCCAAACTCGGATCGGTGGTCAGCAGAGGCACGTCATTCATCGGCACTCGGCCATGCCCCTGGGCGACGGTGCGACCGGTAGACGGCTACCGGAAGACCGCCGAGATCCGCTTTTTCTTCAGCCAGCCTCCGATCCGTTCGCCGGATAGACCATGGCTTGAACTATTCGTGTCTAGATCCGGGGTGGAACGCCATGTTTTTCTAGTATTCGATGGCGTTCAGCCCCAGGACCCCTCAGGGCACGAGGAATGCCAGGCAATAATAGTACAGGCAAACAGGTAAGACAACACGCAGTGCGAGCACGCCGTTGTCTGTCATGCCCGGGTGGGACATGCAGGTTATACGGCGCGCGCCGTATTTGTTGCCAGAAACGTGGAAATACCGCGCCGCAGGTATCCAGATCGGCGAGCTTACGCCTGCGCAAGTCGTGTAAGCTGACACATCGTCTCGGCATCGGATTATCCTACCTTACCTCGCCTCGCCAATGAGCAGACATAAATGAATCGGCATTGGAAGACCACCCACGGCACCGACGGTGCTGGCTGCTGACTCGGTACCGAATGAGAAATCGTGCGACAAGGCCGGAGGAAAGGGGGGAGAGACGCGCGCCAAGAGTGGCGCGTACGTGCACTGCAGCTTAGGCGTGCATTTCCGTATGGGAGAATTTTGAGAGGCCGACCGCATAGCACCGCATTCATGGGTTTTGCAGGCACTGAAGCGGTGAGAAACAATCCAACTGCTTCTGGCTGAGCCATGCCGTCGCTGATGTTGGGCCACCTAGACGACTCCTTCCAAGGGATACAAGTGCACCCAAGCTGAGGCGAGACAATCGGAAGGCTGAACGAGCCTCTCTCTCGCCTGCTGTAGTGAATACCCGTCTATTTTTTCGGATGGCGGAGCGTATGAGAGGGGCGGAACGGTGGTCTCTCGGGACCGAGATAACCGCCGCGCCTGACGATGCTTGAGCGCGACTTCTCGCCTGGGGCGCTGGCCCGATGAGCCTCATTGATAGGCCAACCAACCTACAACAATGGGTGGTCAGAGCCTTGGACCCTGCGGGATTCGTCCGATGAAGGATCAAACAGATGCGAACTGGACCAGCCTTAGTGTGCTCCTCCCGTGCCGCGACGCACTCCACCAGCGGTCCCGAGGCATCGGGGGGGCGCGTCGTTCGCCAGCCCGCGCTGATGACTGTCTCGTCCAGATCCCCAGGACCTCTCGCGTGGCTTCGCACTAAGTCGGACTGTCACATCGACCGAGCCGCCTCCTCGCGGCGGACATCGTTGGCGAAGAATCTTTGAATAAGACCTGTGAATCGCCCCTGGGACTGCCGGCTTCAGAATGTCTTCCTCTCCTGACCACATCCCGCGAGACTTCCATTGTGGCCAATCCAGAATCAGACGCTCACCATGGCTCGCTACATCGACAAGCTTCCTGAACCCACCCAGGTGAAGGAGAAGAAGATCATCTGTTTGAGCTTCGGCAGGTGAGCAAAGTGGCCTCGAGCCAGCGCCCTCCCCAGCCCGCTCTTTGAGCTTACTAACACTTCTCTGCTCGTGAAGGAATGGCACGATGGGTCTCATGCACTCGATGGAGATGATGGGATACAAGCCCTACCACATGAAGACCGTGTTCGAGCACGGAGCGTCGCATCTCCAGGTCTTGAACGACGCCCTCGACGCCAAGTACAACGGGAAAGGCAAGCCCTATGGGAAGGCGGAGTTTGACAAGTGGTTCGCAGACTACGATGTGAGTATCTACCTACCGCCGAGAACCACTTGCAGTGGAATGGTGGGCTAACAGCTGTGCAAGGCACTCCTCGACGTCTGCTCCTTCTTTGGGCCAGAGCTCATTGAGGCATACCCCGACGCCAAGTTCATCCTCACCTACCGGGACGCCGAGAAGTGGTTGACCTCGGTCAACAACACGCAGCTCAAGATGGTCAACCTCGTTTCTACATTCCCCATACCGTACCTGGCCTACCTCAACGGCTTCATGGCTGCCTGGATTCGATTTGCTGGACGTAAGTGACCCTTTTCAGCTCGCCAAGATACACGGCCTATCAGGTGTCGATATGTCTCGGGAAGTGCTCCCCGCGTCAAACATGGCGCTAGGGGAACACGGTTGGCAGTTGGAACGCCACAACGACGACGGTGAAACATGCTAATACCTTGCTGGCCACAGTGGCGCCGAAGCACCTCTGGCACGACAAGCCACCCGGCACCGACTCGGAAGCGCTGAAAACCTACAACAACCAGTAAGACTTCCTAATCCGAGCCCCTCTTCTCCAGGCAAACAAAAAGCAAAAGCTAACAACATGACCATCAGCAACGCCCTGATGCAGAAGCTCCTGCCGCCCGAGAAGCTGCTGGTGGTCAAGCTGGAGGATGGGCTGGGCTGGGAAGAGATCTGCCCGTTCCTCGGGCACCCGGTGCCGGCGCAGCGGTACCCGCGCGGCAACGACCCGCAGGAGTTCAGCAAGCTGATCCGCAGCTACATGACCAAGGGTTTGCTGCCCATCCTCGCCGTCGGCCTGGCCGTCTCCGCCGCCATGACCCTGCCTTCGGTGTACAACTCCGCCATGGCCTACAAGGCGTGAACAAGTAGGCAACTGCGCCCACTCGTGGTGTCGGTCGGCTTTGTATTATTGCTTGGGTATCTGTCGGCCGGGGCGTTGGGTTTTTGTATGTATGTATGTATGGCGCGGGGAAAATGGCAGAATATCTCTCCTTTGATGGCGGAATCGAGACACATTAAGGAACCACGTGTGAGACCCTTCGCTATTTTGGTCGCGTTCGGGGATCGCCTGAGCTTCTTGATTCAGCCTGGGGGAGACGGACTTACATCGGATAGCCATCGCGCGAGTCAATAAAAAGGAAAATTCGAAGGTTGATGTTGGACTTGAACTTGGAGCCTTGGAGTGAACTTGGAAGCAGTGGTTCACATTGAGTCATTCGACAGCCCACTGGGGCATCAATACACTAGGTTGAAGCCTTACTTAAGACCTGAGTCTCCGATTCCAGGCCCTCTCGGTGGGAGGTTTCACCGGTTACTGCGTGAGATAGCCGGTTGGTCGGCCATCGTAACCGTGGCTTGTTGCAGCCAGCGACGACACACCAGTGACTGTTCCGAAAAGAGATAAGTATGCGCTGCGCCAATGGTGTTGATGAAAGCCGGCTGGCCGTGGGATGGAAGGAGATGAGCGGCGTCGTTAGAGGGAGCGAGACATGTTCCAGCTGCTTAGATAAGGGATTTCACGGGTAAGGGGTACTAGGTAGGCATTCCCGTCGTGAGACATGCGTAAAGTAGCCAGCGGCAGGGCTGCCGATGGTGTGGGAAGAAGCTTGCTGGTAGTTATATTAGAACCCCGTAAGTAAACGGTGTTGCAAGTATGCATTATGCGGTAGGTAACCAAGCGCCACAATGTGGCGCTCGCTGCCGTCATCGGGTCCCTGGCCCGACTGGAAATGTTTAAACTTTTTGGGCTTTTCGCGCAGTGGCTCATCGTAACGCGACCGATTGACCATGTTCCGACCGCAATGGGTGTGTCGACAGTGTCTCAAGGCTACGAAACGGCCATTGAGTCGTCAGATATTCAGGTTCGCTAGCAACGGTAAATGCCCTCCGACTTGATCAGCATCGCGGACCAGCACTAACAACAGTACCGCAGATGCACCGTCCAACGGTCTCGCACCCGCTCTGCTCCAGCGAGCCCGCAATATCGCGACCGAGCACGACGAGCTGTCCAAGACGCTCGAGGCCAACTTCGACGTCAAACTCGCCAAGCGACTGGGCGAGCTCTCGCGGGTGACGGAAGCGCTGAAAGAATGGGACGCGGCGCACTCCTCCATCGGCGAGCTGACGGCTATGCTGCACTCCAAAGACAGCGAAATACAGCAGATGGCTCGGGATGAGCTGGCCTCGACGCGCGCGAGCCTTGGTCCTCTGGCTGACGCCATCTCCTCCTCGCTGACGCCGAAGGACCCTTTCGCCGACATGCCCTGCCTCATCGAGATCCGCCCGGGCCCTGGCGGCATGGAGGGACGCTATTTCGCATATGCCTTGTTTCGCATGTACCAGCAGTACTGCTCACGCGTGGGCATGAGGCTCAAAGTCATCAAGTTCGAGCTTGCCGACGGGGCTGAGAGCAGTGGTGGAGCCAATGAACTGCCGTTGACGGAAGCTATTCTGGAGGTGGCCGACGTCGGCGCCTACGACAGGTTCCGGGGTGAGGCTGGCATGCACCGCGTACAGCGCGTCCCGTCCACCGAAAGCAAAGGCCGAACGCACACCAGTGTGGTGGCGGTCTGGGTGCTGCCATCCTTTCCGGAGATCGAGAGCGAATCCAGCGTGGACGTCGACAACCCGGACAGCATCTTCTACCTTGGCCCCGGAGAAGTGAGAGAGGAGAAGATGCGCGCAGGTGGCGCAGGTGGCCAGCATGTCAACAAGACCGAAAGTGCCATCCGGGTTACGCACGAGCCTACCGGGATCTCGGTGTCGATGCAGGACCAAAGATCGCAGCACCGCAATCGGGAAGCCGCTTGGACGTTGCTGCGATCCCGTGTCGCGCAGGTTCGAAAGGAGGAGAGGGAGGCGAAGGCTACGGCATTGCGCAACAGCGTGCTCAGCAAAGACAAGGTCACCCGCGGCGATAAGATCAGGACATACAACTACAGTCAGGATCGCTGCACTGACCACCGGAGCGGACTGAGTCTACATAACCTTCCCGACGTCATCGAAGGC
Source organism: Xylariomycetidae sp. FL0641 (assembly GCA_022376655.1). Lineage (NCBI taxonomy): Eukaryota > Fungi > Ascomycota > Sordariomycetes > Xylariomycetidae sp. FL0641. Next base: position 109,486 of record JAJJKE010000076.1, read on the forward strand.
GGCGAGACTCTGGACAAAGTGATCAACAGCACGAAGACGTGGCTCATCCAACGTGACATCGACAACCTCCTCGCCGATGAAGAGGCTGCAGCGGTGACTGCCTCGAAGAAAGACGCAAAGAAACCCAAGAAATAGTTGGATGCCGATCTGTATAGCACCTGTGTTCATGCTACCACTAAAATGTACCACTACCAAGCCCAGACATTATACCCAGCAAGTCTATTCAGCAAAGCACAAAACTCATATACGAGGTCGTGAAACATTCCGGGCCCGGAATACAGCGGGGGTGAAAGCTTCGGACAAAGACGCATTATGCTGATCGAGGACGGCTGCTGTCACTGGCAACTATACTGACGAGTAGCCCCAAGAACGACATCTTAACCATGACGTGGCACTGGGACAGATACAGCTTTTGGGTGCTTCACGTCAACGGTCGGCCTGTGCCCACTATATCGGCAGGCCTAGACATACACTGAGTGCGCAGAAGTCTCCGCGCCCCTTGCAGTTTGCCTGTTGTTTCTATGGATAGGAACACCACTACTGTCAGAAATGAAGGGGCCAAGGGCGGGGGAGTGTGTATTTTCTGCGACTATGCAGGGGAAAAGGTGTACAGCAGAACCAGAAGGAAGAAAAGAAGCTATCTCAAAGACCCGAAGGGCCCGAAGCACCTAATATAGCCCCGCAACGTCACGTGACACCCGCACACTTGACAAGTGTCATACGGGGACACACCTACTGCCAACAGATTGGGGGCCATACCTGGCCATACAGGGCCAAGGCCCAACAAGCCATCAACAGCCTATTGATATATGGGACAGCGCTGCAAGCAGCAAGCGAAGGAATGAACCCACGTGCCATAGCCGCCGACGAGGCCGAAGGTCGTCGGGAATGGAAACATATTCGTGTATAAATAAAGGGTGCTTTCCCGGACCAGAATGCGGAACAAAAGGGACAAAAGCCCATAGAAGACCATAGTCAATTATTGTTGATCTGAGCCTTGTCTCTAAGCCATTGTGAATACACGTACTTGATTAAGAGCCCGGTCTGGTGATGTACCAATATCCTGAGTGGGCTGCCGGACATTGTATAGGCCTCAAGCCCTGGCTGCTCATCCTGGCACATAGAATGGAAACTCGCCGTCACATCCAAGTATCGTCTTACTCTTACGGCCAAGCTTAATCCATGAGATATACAAGCGCATAGCACGCTCCCGATAACATAGCAAACGGCAGACACCCTGCTGGTTACTTTCGCCACTAATGATCAATCCATTGTGGCGCGACCGTAGAACAGTCACGCCCGATCTTGTTTATGCTACCTGCTTGAACAAGAGTAAACGACAATCAGGGCAGGGCACTCGAAAAGCGATGAGACATGGGAGAAGAAAATTGAAGCGTCGAGGTGGTCAGCGTAGTTGGGTCATGGCGACGTGTCTTCCCCGTGAGTATATAATCCGAGATGAAGCATGGCGCGAGGGGAAGAAGAAAAAGGAAAGACAAGAAAGGGGGAAAATACAGGCACTGGATACTCCTCCACAGAGTAGCTGGACACAGGGTCGCTAAGGTGCAACGGTGACGAGATGATGTGACCAGAATATGACTACCGAAAGAGTTCACAATCTTAATAAAGCCGGCAGCTGGCGATGCTTTCGACTGGACTCGACTGTCCGTGCTCTTGACCACAAATGAAGACACCTTGATCGAGCGTATCATCATCGTTGAAGCCCAGATGACACACGATCATCATTCAGTGGCAGGAAATGGCGAATCTACCACGGAAGCTGGCAGAGAGCCGTGAGAGGAGTTGTAAGTGTAGATACTAGAAGGAAGATGGATGTGCCACAACGTCAGGTAGACTGTCAATTGTGGATGTCATACCAACTGCAAACATAGTCCCTGGTACTGAAGATATAAACGTCACCGATGATGCGTGAACAACGCTAACCGCTGCACATTCAGGAGTATATGCTTGTGATGGTCTCTGGAGTGTCGATTGGACTTTCGTGCCTTCTGTCACATGGAGCGAACCCTGCGATTGAGTGTGGCCTGGGCCGATCGATGAACCCATACAAGGTGTATGATACGTTGGCTGTAGGCACCGACTGATGCCATGCGATACCAATAGGTAATTGTACTTTAACTCGACACACGGCGAAGTAACACTGTAATACCAGAGTTCTCAGCTAGTACGTCCTACTTTACACTGCCAAGCTGGGTGCACCAATGAGGGCGCGTGGGAGAGGGGTTGAGCTGGCTTCGGTAGAAGCGGTGTGGTCGCAAGTTGGCCACAGACTAGCCAAGATGCGAGGAGGCCTGCTTACATGTACAACGCACGAAGCTCTAACTCCTGGATATGTAACTACTTGTGCGCGACGTCACAACGATCGTGTCGAACACGCATGAGAAGCCAACATAATCAAGTACCGGCAACTGGCGCCAAAAGACACAGAGGCATATGCAATAGTGAATGAACATTGACTCTTGAGTCACCCCATATGGGTATAAGAGACCACCCGCTCGCCGTTGTTGGATGTAGTTCAAGAGTGCCAAGACAACACAATCCAACCAAACTGGCCTCAACCACATCTACTACAGACAGATCAATTTTACAACTCAAGCCCTTTACCACTTCAACATGTACGCTTCCACTGGAACCATCCTCGCCGCCTTCACGGCCGTCGCCGTCGCCGTTGACATCTCCGGCGCGCCTCCTTGCGCTGTTAGTCCAGCCCCTGGCACCAAACTCGACACCTGCAGATCTTACTGACGTGACTTTCCAGCAAAAATGCCTGGTCGACAACCAGAAGGTCTCTCATTGCGACCCCAACGACATGGACCTCAGCTGCTACTGCACCGACGCGAACTATTACGCTGCCTGTATGCCATGCATTGCGGGGGGTTGCAGTGGCCCGGACATGGCTAGTAAGCACACACTCGAGAGGGAGCAGGACTCCCACCCCCCTAGTCTCTCGCCGGGCTGACACATCCGATACTGCAGTGTTCCTGAACTGGTATGCTCAGGAGTGCCCCCCGATGCTGGAGCAGTAGACTCCGCGTAGTCGGAGCATGGCAATGATACGAGAACGAACAGCTGAGCATGGAGCAAATGGTGCAGTCAGCTAGTAGGGAATGGGGTGATAGCAGCTAGTGCAGTGCACAATCAAAACTGGAGACTGTGTCTTCACGTTTGCCATATTTGTGCGCATTTTCAGTTGACTGTTGTGACCTGACACTTGGAGGGGAGTTGTAGAGTTGCGACCGGGGAACAAGCCTCTGTGATGCTACATGCTTCGTGGTCACCCGTGAGTCATCGTGGCTATCGACTGTAAACCCAAATCGAAGTGTAGTGAGGAAGTTGGACTTTCCACCCCGCATCCTGTGCTGTCAGGCCAGATATCCGCATGGTGAGGGCTTGGCTGAAGTTGTTTTTGTGTTGACTGCGCTTTGACGTGCTCCACACCAGCCTTGATATCTCAACATTCGTCGGAGGACTCCAATTGAGGACGCCCAAGCTCTCTTGCACATGTCAGGGGAAAAAAAAAAAAAACGCGGGGGACGTTCGGTTGCATTCTTCTGGAAGAATTAAAAAAAGCAATTGTTTCGAGCTATTCCGGCGTTGGTTATGATTCCTGGTCGGTATGGGTCCCTGGATGATTGGGGTTCTGGGTCTGAAGAGTTCACGGAGTTCTGGTTGGTCCGCGGAGCTTACCACCCTGGTCATAACCCATGTGGCCGATGGCTAGCGCAATCTTGGCAGTAGCCCTACCTACCTGACAGTGACAATGCTTTTGTTGATACCTAAAGTACCTACTTAAGTAGGTAGATAAGATAGGATCGTTGAGCTGCCCGATGGGAAACTTATAGTCGCGTGTAGTCCCTGAGACCCGTGGGGGCGGCTCTGCAATGTCTCACGCCAAGCGTCAGAAAATAGACGATGGACCCCCCGCAAGATCTTGATGATCGACACGGACAATCAGGAACAGGCAAGACGGGGAAGCAGGGAAGCAGGGAACCAATAAATTGTCCTGTCGAGGGCCTGTGAAAGCGAGCTGACCAGTCGCACAGGCGCATAACCCCCAATTTGCCCCTATCATGCACAGCCGTCCAGCTTGCCAGCCCCCCGGAGGAGCATACCTACCAATGACGAGGGCGGAACCAGGCGCTTCCGATACGTGCTTCGAGCTGTTTGGACACATCGCGGTCCGTGCCGTACGAAGTGCCCACCGCTGCGAAAAATAAGAACAACTGACCTTTGTCGGCACCGGCTCCCAGAGAGAGAGAGAGAGAGCTCTCGAGAGGTCATCCGCCCCTACTCCGTCTTCCCCCAGTAGCCAGCCAGCAGCAAAGCCGCAGCGCTCTCGAGTCATCGCGCCGGCAGCGACGGACCCGACGCGAAGTGGTACACCGACCCGGATCTGCCAACAGCACACGGGAGCCCTTCATGGCACCCAATTGGAGGGAGTGGATAGACTCGGAGAAGTGGGAGGAGTGGTGGGAGGACTACGGAACGCGGCACCCGGAGCTGCACGGGAAGCTGACGACGGCGGCGGAGGCGATCCGGCCCTACCTGCCGCCGGTCAACTTCATCACGCTGCACTACGGCTTCTTCATCGTCACCGCCGCGCTCGGCTCGCTGATCTTCTGGGGCGCGTCCCACCCGGCCCGCAGCGTCGGCTGGTGGGACAGCGTGTTCATGGTCATGTCGGCGCTGACCAACTCGGGCCTCAACACCGTCAACGTGAGCGAGCTGACGACCTTCCAGCAGGTCGAGCTGATGTGCCTGATGATCGTCGGCAGCCCGGTGCTGATCTCCTGGGTCACCATCGTCTTCCGCAAGCAGATCTTCGAGCGCCGCTTCGAGGACATCGTCCAGCAGGAGCGCGAGAAGCGCAAGGGCAAGACCGGCACCAGCGCCATCGTCGGCATGACCGGCGCCATGATCGGCATGCAGGTCCTGTCGTCCTTCGGCAAGAAGCGGCCGGACGACGAGGCGAGCCGCAACACCAACTCGGCTGCTACCGACGAGGCCACCCTGGTTTCCGGCGGCGGCGGCGGCGGCGGCGACCGTCTGCAGGTGCCCGGCCAGGGGAACAACAACAACAACAACAACAACAACAACAACAACAACAACAACAACAACAACAACACTACCTCGTCCCAGCAGCCCCACGTCGGCTTCCTCGAGCCCATCGAGGAGGGCAAGCCTACGGGCCGGGACCGGTCCTCGACGGCGACGGGCATCTCCATCTACCAGCCCATGTCGCACCAGTCGGGCACGACGATCCGGCGCAACCAGACGGCGGGCACGCGGACGACGGTGGAGGGCTTCAACGTGCAGACCTTCATCAGCGAGCAGCGGCGCAACATCGGGCGCAACGGCCAGTTCTTCAACCTGTCGGACGAGCAGCGCGAGTACCTGGGCGGGGTGGAGTACCGGTCGCTGAAGTTCCTGGCCTGGTTCGTCATCAACTACTTCGTGCTGTTCCAGCTGTTCGGCGCCATCGCCCTGGGCGCCTGGATGTCGGTCTACAAGGACGACGCCGCCGCCGTCAACGCCCAGAACCCCTGGTGGGCCGGCATCTTCCTCGCCGTCTCCGCCTACAACAACGCCGGCTTCACCCTCCTCGACGCCGGCTTCATCCCCTTCCAGTCCTCCTACTTCCTGCTCACCGTCGTCACCATCCTGTCCCTGGCCGGCCCCGCCGCCTTCCCGGTTTTCATGCGTGCCATCATCCGCACCATGTCGCTGCTCCTGAACCTCTTCTCCAAGGAGGGCGATTACGGCGTCTGGAAGGAGGGCTTCGACTTCATCCTCAAGTTCCCCCGTCGTGTCTACACCAACTTGTTCCCCGCCAGGGACAACCTCATGTTCTGCCTCACCTTTGGTGGGTTCGTGTTCGCCAACTGGGCCTTGATCCTGATCCTCAGCATCGGAAACCCGGTCATCGAGGCGATCCCGGTGGGTCAGCGGGTGTTCGATGCCCTCTTCCAAGGCTTCTGTGAGTCCCCTTCCCTCGTGCTCCCATCTCTTTACATATATAAAAACCCGAATCTTCCAGCTGACCTAGGTACCTCCCAACAGCGATCCCCTCGGGCGGCTACGCCATCTTCGCGCCCTCGGCCATGACCTTCGACATCCTGGTGCTGTGGCTGATCCTGTACTACACGGCGGCGTACCCGCAGATCATCACCATGCGCAAGACCAACGTGTACGAGGAGCGGTCGCTGGGCATCTACGAGGGCGACCAGCCCGAGGAGGAGCAGCTGCACTCGGCGCACAGCAGCATCTTCGAGGGCCAGGGTCCTAACCTCCACGACAGCAACAACAACCACAACGACGAGGGCGACCAGCCCGGCCTGCTGCCCCTCCACACCGTCAACACCAAGGCCTCCCGCCTCTCGCGCGTCACCTCCCGCGTCACCCTGGGCCCGCCCATCAAGAGCCTGAAGCAGGCCGGGCGGCGCGGGACCGCGTTCGTGGGCCGGCAGATCCAGCGGCAGATGACGTCGTTCCAGGGGGTGGGGGTGTCGGCGACGCCGCGGCCACCGCGGGGCGGCGCTGCTCCCCCGGGCGTCCGACCTTTACAACGGGCGAAGACGATGGATTTCGGGGCGGCGTCGATCCACTCGCTGGGGCGGGACGCGGCGACGCCGCCGCCGCCGAAGCTGGTGTCGCAGCAGCTGCGGACGCAGCTGTCGCACGACGTGTGGTGGATCGCGCTGGCGCTGTTCGTGATCACCATGATCGAGACGCGGCACTCGCTGGCGGACCCGGTGACCTACAGCGTCTTCGCCATCCTGTTCGAGATCATCTCGGGCTACACCACCATCGGCATCAGCCTGGGCCTGCCGGACCAGAGCTACAGCTTCTCGGGCGGGCTGTACACGGGCTCCAAGATCGTCATGGTCTTCGTCATGCTGCGCGGCCGCCACCGCGGCCTGCCCGTCGCCCTCGACCGCGCCATCCGCCTCCCCGGCAAGAAGCTCGCCGAGGACGAGGAGGTCGACGCCGAGATCAAGAGCCTCTCCGCCATGTCCCGGTAGCGAGGACCGAACGGATGACCGCGTACGCGCACGCACGCTTTTGCACACACCCTCCCGGTTCTCTTTTTTGAAAACACGAAACGTGATAAAAAAAAAAGATCGGAATCTTTCCACATCCTTCTCCTTAATGCGTTCGTACACACGCACACACACTCTCTCTCCTTCCCGTTTTTCGATCAGACGCAGAGCGTAATGAGGAAGCGGATACTCCAAGAAGCATTACAGGTCTTTTCCCGTTGAGCGCGCATACACATTCTCTCCACTCCACTCTCCCTCTCTTTACACGTTAGACGCGGAGTGTTACCGGGAGAGACCTTTTCACCTTTAGATCTAGATATACCCACATTGCTCGGCGCATTTCTCTTTTTCACCTTTCGGCTTTTCGCACAGCGTCACTTGGAGATTTTGATAGCGTACTGGAAGATTCACAAAAACAACCACTCGGGGAGTGGGGTCGGCGGTTACTGGCGAGTCAAATGAATCGATAGACTTGATGACTGCAATCTAGGCTGGTGACTATCCACCGTACCCGTGAACTGAAAACCGACTGCTCTAAAGGAGCGAACGAGCGACTGGTAGTTGATGTGTTGGAAGGAAGCCCAATGAGTGGCAAGCACTGACAACCCCGCCACACTCGACCAGATCACCCAGCCCAAGTCGTACCACCGACGGGCAACACAACTCCCGATCCATATCGTCGAAAAGGCGTGCTGACCCCGGGAATTGAACATGGCGCTGCGATGTTATGGAATAGAGTTTCCGTGGCGTAAACCTGAAACCTGCTGAGATAATCCGTCGTGGTGTAAGATCGATCCGCACTCTCGTCTCCATGAAAACCGGCTGCGATAAACGAGCGAACGAGCGACTGATAGTTGGTGTGTTGAAAGGAAGCCCAGTGAGTACTGATAACCCCACCACAGAACCCAACAGGTGCTGGTATCTCTCCCAGGCTCTTAGTCCTCCGACTAGAGGCTTCCGTCCTTGAGGCGTGGGAGAATGGTCGCGGCCAGATGCTCGGGCGCCAACGCCCCCATCTTTTCCAACTCAACTCCTAGTTTCTCCTGAAGCTGGCCTCCCGACTTGATATGTTCCCAGAACGTTTTGATATTCTTCCAGATCTTCGAGGAGTGCAGTTCTGTGACCGGGTCGTTCTCGTCAATCTGTCGATGAAGGTACCAGACTTCCACTGGCGCGTCCTTGCCATCCGGTTGCTTCCATGTCTTCTCCTTGTGTTCACATCTCCACAGCTGAGACCCTCCTCGCAACTCCTTCATCAGCACCCAGCTGCGATACCCAACCAGGTCCGTGGGTACTTTGGCCCCTTCTTCAAAGAAGGTACCCTTCTTTCCTTCCTCGGTTAGGACCGTGATTCCCATGCCCACCTCGTTCCCCGCCGCAGCCTTGGACACCTCACCGCTCCCGGGGGCGGACCAATTCAACAAGATGTCGAGTTCAAGTTGTTCCTCTTTTTTCCAACTCACGACAGCCTTTTGAAACTGATCCTTCTCTTTATCGATCCCTCGAACACGGACAAACGTAACTGGGTATTCTGGGAAGTGATTCTTCTGGGCTTGTTTGACGGCCTCAACGTAAGACCAGACGCCTGCCCAGTTGTCGCTGGGACTCAGAGTTGCCCAGTTGAGGTCCTTGATGCCTAACGCAGTGTCAGCGGCAACTCTTCGGGGTAGCTGCTTGGCCAGGAGCTTCTGTGAGTTCTGGGCAAGCAGCTCGGCCGGCGTGGAGGTCCCAGTCATAGCAAGGGAGCATTGGACGTATCTTACCTCCTTCCCACCAAAGGTTTACACGCTGCTCGTTGCTCAAACCGAGGTACGGCTGCTTGCTCTTCCGTTGTTTGGTCTTCTTCGCGACATCCGCGTCGTCAGAACAACCAACAATGGCACCGGCAAGGTGAATGCCATTGTCAGCAACCTCAGCAAGCTTCTCAAAGGCCTCCCACATGTCCTTCAAGAGCCTTAGGTGTGCTTCGTGTGGGGGGTTGAACGTGGCGCCGAAGAAGAAGACCCAGTTCGTCATGAGGCGCATAAGATAAGCATCTGGCTTGTCTTTCACATTTTGCCCCTTGTACGGGAGTTGATTGAGCTTCGGGAAGTTCTTCCTACCGAGTCCCTGCTTCGTGAACTCTTTCTGGATGGCATCCTCCACTGCCTTGATCAGGTGCTGCAGGTCGTCGATGTTCTGATCATACGCCTTCTCGAAGAGAGCCTGGGTGTGAATTTTTGCCGACATTTTCGATCTTTGACGAGTATTGTGTTGATGTGGGAGAAGTTGCTAGTAGAATAGGGACGATGACTGTGATGGTTTTGATCAGTTTCTCAGCGGAAGAACTGTCGGCGGAAGAAGACCAAGTATTTATACACCGAGATGTGGGTTGACGGGCGCCCAGGAGTCCGTGACTGTCATGAACAAAGAAAACAAGCTGTACGCAGTCACCGGCATGCCCGTGGTGTTTGACTGCGTGCCTTGCGCTACATCGATCAAACACGGCGCAACATGCCTTGGGCCATGATGTGAAGCATGTGGCAAGCACGTGTTTGCTTCCGTTGGCAGTATCCCCTCATACGCAGGCTTGGGTGACTGGCCAGCGAGTGAATAGAGCCAGCCGACAAACCGAGGCGACAACTCCATTCCATCGCCGGAAGGAGTATTGCATCCGCCTCATTCTAATCGACGTACGAGGTCAGGTGCGACCAGCAGCTCATTCCTTTGCCGGTGGGTATCTAGATCCAAAGCAGGTGCATCCTCATCCGCGTCGAAAGAATGCGCCGGCTTCCTCAAGCACCCACGTGGTGGCATTGATACGTTGGCTGAGGGGCACCTGGGAGGATGGTGTTACGTTATGCGTGGAATGACTGCCGGGTACTCGGGTCGGGCAGTTTACACAAGATTCCTCAACGAGGGGCGAGCCACACCCGGGTTGCCGGTTTCCAGCCAGAAGCGGTGTGGGGGGAGGCCGGAAATATGTGGACGGTGGTGTGGTGATTGTTGATATTGGGCGCTTTGGAAGTGGAAAGAATGCTTTGCACCGACAGTCGGGCGCTCGAGGAATTTTCAGGAAGAGGTCAGCCAGGGCTTGGGCCGTTTGCGGCGGGCGAAGAGGCAGATCGTCCCCATCAACGGCCGGTCTGCGAAGAATGCACTGATCCGACTCGAGCGCTTGGAGTACCCAAGGCCTTGGGTTCGGAGCAAACTCACCTATTCGCGCATGGTGCCGCTTCCGACACGGTAGCAAACAAGCTCTCCGAACACCCGAGAAGTGACATACACTGCCCGTATCGTACTACGGAAAGCCGGCGGGGACCAACCGCCGACCGCCAACCGCCGGGCGATCGAAAGATGCAAACAGTGAGAAACGAGCAATGCGGTAATATTGCCACTGGCATCTTGTCCATCCACACGTTAAGGTGTTCGTGCTACGAGACTGACCTGGAAGGGGCAGCCGTTGAAATGTTCGATGCCGTCCCAGCTGCAATCCAGTTGTTAAGATACCTGGCACTTTGGACTGGCCTGTCAACCTCTGATTACTAGGTGACTATTCGCAGACGGGGGCCTTGGGAGTACAGGCACGGATCACCACCACGTGGGTTGAGTGAGGCGACAACCGGTGTGTGTATTGCTTGGCCTCGCAAATAGAAGTTGCTGGGCTTGTAGACGCACTGACCACTGACCTCGCCGGCCACGCTTTCCCTCTCACCTCGGTGTAACAGCGACGGAAGCAATCTCGTACTTTATCCAATACCCCATTAGCTTACTAGGTACTTGTACGTACGAATGACTCACAAACACATGTGCCACCATCAGGCGCTTCAACGCTCCCCGAAACAGCTTCCGAGGTCGAAGCCCCGCTGCATCCCCGAGCCTCATCCGCGCGCGTTCGATCCACGCACCGCAACCTTCCTCCACGAGCATCGCCTCCTCCCCTCCTCCACCGCTCCTCCACCACTCCTCCCACGCGCCCTCCTACCGCAACCGAAGCGTAGGGTCGCCCCCGGCGGCGCCCAGGCCCAGGCCCTTCTTCTTCGTCTTCTTGCCCGCGGCCTGCTTGTCGAGGAACTGGGCGCGGAGGTTCCGCATTTCCGCCGCGTCGATGGCGGTTCCGTCCGGGTCGCGGCGCCGCGTCGCCTGCTCCTCCTCGCTGCGCCCCTCCGCCGTTTCCGCTTCCGCGCGGGCAGGGGGGGAGCCGGCGGTGCGGGTCTCGGAGCGCAGCTTGGACGAAGACGACGACGACGACGACGGCGGCGCCGGCGCCCGGTAGGTGGGCCACATGCTGTTGAAAAAAGCGGAGATGGCGCCGGACATGGTCGCGGCTGGGGAATGGATGTAATGTAGAGGTAGTCGCGCGGCGGCCGGTTCCGGGTGGGACGGGGTAAGAAATGTGCCGTGCGGCGCAGTACAGCTTGGTCAAACAGCCAGGCCGAGGATCCAGGGCAAGGCGGGCGGGCTACCTATGTACAAACGTTAGATGGGAGACATTCACCAGGGCTGTTGTCATGGTGTACGTAGTGTGGCTGTTCCTGAACAATTGCAACGAGATAATGTAATCTGTGTGGGCACCGTCCCGGTGACAAGAGTGACTGTTTCCCGCGGCTTCGAACTATTCAATAAAGACACTGGCGGCACCCCGGTTTCAGGCACTTTTCGGTGAAACAGACGAAGTGCGACGGCAAACACTCATTACAGAACTCGAGCGAATGGCAGGTAGATCGATTGAACAACAAGGAGCAACGAAGAGGAAAACTTGGTCCTATATACAATACAAGAAGGCAAGCGACTGAAAAGGCTATGCTGCCTGTTTTATTACTAGTCTTCTAGTAGCTCAGGACAGCGTGGGTGGGCGGCGCAGGTCCTAGACAAGGGCAGCCGAGGGCCTAGATAGGGTAATGCGAGCGGTCCCACTGCCATGGTTGCCTAGCCGCGCCGCGTCGTCGCTTGCCCAGATCTCACTTTGGCTGAAAAGCTGGAAGTCTCTGTAGGCTACAGCTGGCGCATTTGCCGGGAAGCCGGGGTTATGAATGCGATGAGGGGGGCCATGGTAGGATGTGTCCAGGTAGCGCCCAATAATTGATAAGGCTACCAATACGGCCTTCGTCTGACCTTGTCTTCATGCAGGCAGTGCGGCCATTTCATCTTGAAATAAACATGTATGGCGTTTTCGTGTTACTGGAGAAGAACTGGCTGAAACCCGACGTACCAGCCTCGATGCAGAGCCACGCTGCAGCACGACTCAATCTGTCCAGTAAGAGCCCTCACGGGTGTGTGCTTGACAACCTTGAGTTTCAATTACGGTTTTCGAAATGCGCCCATAGGTTGCATCAGCTGGTCAAGCTGAGAAAGGGGACCGCTGCGCTCGCGTGTCTGCCCCAGAGGGATCGTCCAAGCTCGATATCGGTCGAGCGATCCATGACGATCGTTGGGGGCAGTGTGGGGGATGTACATAGCCTCGTATTGTCCGTTCGTCGAGACTCAGACTGGTAGGGGCTGGGGATTGTTGCCAACGGTCTTGTACAGATCGCGCAGTTCGAATGCCTCGTGGCCGCCCTCGGGGACTTCGCCTACCACACGGGCAGGCTGTCCTGCAACGATGCTAAAGCTCGGTATGACGGCGTTCGGGGGCAGCACGGCGCCGTCCAGTATCCGGACGTAGTCCTTGATGATTGCAAAATCGCCCACCACGACGTTCGACCCGATATGTACGTGGCTGCCGACCGTAGCCGCTTGAACGACGGTGCTTTCGCCGATGAAGACATGATCGCCGAGTCGGAGTGGGAGGTAGGTGAAGGCACTATGTAACAGGCAGCTTCGGTTAGCCTATCGTTCAAAAGACATGGCTGCACATCTATGCTGTTGGCGACGCACCCCTTGTATATGCGCCCGGGTGGCCGAAGACAGCACCCTTTGCTGAGGAAGCAATACCGACCGATCGCGACGGCCGTGTTGCCACCACCAGCGCCAGAGCCTGAAGGACCCTGAGCGGTGCGAGCCAGATCGCCGCGGATCATAGCCTCGGCCTGGATGATGGTCTTGCCTCCTAACATGATGTGCTGGGTTCCGATGAGGATGGCCTTCCTAGCGACCTTGTTCCCAGTGTCCTGCACAAGTCGCGTTTGTGAGTCGCCAAGGCCCAATGAATGGGAGAGTCGCAAGACATACGCACCGTCTCGATGTATTCTCCTCGTACCGGCTTTCGCGACATCGTGAAGGTTGTGGCTTGTGGCCTATATGAGCATAACTTGTGTGGCTCTGGAAGAACGCTGTCGCGGGGTTGATCGCCGTTTGGACCTGTTTCCAGTGAAGCTCCTCAGCGCGACGTGAAGCCCGTGAGTGGGCCAGGTCGCTGCTCAGTGCTCGCAGCGTCAAGCGGGGGCTGTACAGTGTATGTTATACAGTTTAGATGGTTTCCCGCACTTTACCTTGCCTCTGGGCTCTCCAAGCCTAAGGCAACTCTAATCAGATCACCCACCGCTCTCAGACAAAGCTGGATTTCCGAAGACATAACTTGCATGTTTCGTTAACCACACGGACCTAGTGACTAAATTCGTGACTCTCCTCTTGCATGACTCGAGCGGCGATATACTCAGGTAAAGCCCTACGATGCGTGTGTTTCTCAGCCCAACGGACCCTCGCCAAGTTACGACACGTTCCTGTTCTTTGAAAAGCAACATCCAGAGAGTCAGGAAGAGGCCTCAACGACACTCACTCACTAAGGGTGATTTTCTTCAACGGGCGCATCATGGGAGCGCTGTCAGGCCGTCCTTGCTCCGGCTCTCGGTCGCGAACCGGTGGGGACGGCCTCGTCTGTGCCGTTGCCGATACCTTGGCTAACCCCGCTTCGACGGTGATCAACCTCCATCTCGGAGTACGTCCACGGCTCCAACGTGACTAAAAATGTCTGGGTGTTGAAGCAAAGCAGGGATGTAAAGGCAACGATTGTTGTATTGGTAACTAATTAGGCTCTGACCCCGAAGGGGAGATGACTGGGCTTAAGGCCCGCCCTAGTGGCGGGCCAAGCCACACCGCCACAGTGTCAAATAGGTTCCTCGTGGAAATTCGTTGCTCTTGTAAGTTACCTATGTAAGATATTGAACACAAGAACGACGCTGCAGTCATTGTTCCATGTCCCTCAACCAACCCGATTTCTCAGCTCCAATTTACTCCCGACACGCACTACTGTACACACAACGCACCATTGGGATCTCCTAGCTTGCTGCACTCGAGCGAGTCACTGAAGGGGTGAAGAAAACACGTTACCCGGAGAATGGCTTCGAATCAGCGTGACTACGATTTCATCATCGTGGGCGCCGGCGCGTCAGGATGCCCTATCGCCAGAGCGCTCTCAAGGACCAAGCGACGGCCTCGGGTGCTTCTGCTGGAAGCCGGAGGTCCAAACAACGATCCCTCGGACCTGGTACATAACAATATGTACACCCAGTTCTTGAGGAAACCCGCGCAAAACTGGGACTACAAGAGCGCCCCATTACCACATGTCAACAACCGGCAGGTCACTCTTGATCGTGGAAAAGGGCTCGGAGGTTCGACCGCTATCAATTTCACCTTCTGGACTCGGGGTCCCCGAGATGACTGGGATGAGTTCGCACGGGTCACGGGGGATGAGGCATGGAGATGGGAGAACGCAGAACGACGCTATCGGGAATTGGAGCGTTACCACCACGACTTTAAGCCGGGGTCGGGCGTCGAACGTTATTGCGACCATGGACCAGACGCTTATGGGACCTCTGGACCACTCCGCATCACCAGCCAAAGTGCCAATTGGAAGGAAGCCTTGGTAGAAACGACAGACGTGTGGGAGAAATGCGGATATCGCGTGAACAAAGACTCGTCGACTGGAGACATTATTGGCCTCCAAGTTGTCCCCTTGACAGGATACGACGGAGCTCGCTCAACCGCAGCTGACCTGCTCAAAGATTGCCCGGATACGTTACATATTCGGACGGGCGCCGTTGTTCATCGAATCGAGTTTACCAACGGCAAAGCGAATGGGGTCAGATTGGCTGATGGCACAATCCTCGGAGCTTCGCAAGAAGTGATTATGTGCGCTGGAGCGATCGAGACACCCAAGCTCCTGATGCAGTCTGGAGTGGGACCAGCAGAGCAACTGCGCAGATTTGGTATTCCAATCGTGCATGCGAACGAGCATGTTGGCCGGAATCTGCGAGATCACTTCAATATTCTCATGCACTTCGCCGCCCGCGAAGATGCTTCCAAATGCCTCCACAACGCACCGTTTACGGGCAGCGCCGCCATGGGTTTCTTCAAACACCAAGGGGCACTGACAAGTCCCGAGTTCCGTAGCCTCCCGGAAGAAGAAAGGAGACGCATGACGCTACCGACAGTTCCCACGTGGGAGATAGCACATCAGGCGGGTAGAATCCGGCCAGGACTCGAGGCTATGGGCCCAACATCGGAGTTGACGCTCTTCGCCTTGAACAGTCAAGGCCGTGGTGAGATCTCGTTGCAGTCAACCGACGCTTATGCGCCGCCTGTCGTGACGCCGGCATTTCTAGAGCACCCTTGGGATAAGCGCATTGCGGTAGAATCGACGAGGGAATGCTTGAAGGTGATGAACCATCCAGAATCGACAAAGAGTAAGGACCCCAACGTCGGGCACCTGTGCCCCAAGAGCGACAGCGAAGAGGACATTCTGGAGTTCTGGCGTCAGAACCTTTTTAGTACATGGCACACAACGAGCACTTGTAAGATGGGTCGAAGTGAAGACGAAGACGAAGCTTGTGTCGATACCGACTTTCGGGTCTTTGGGGTGGAGGGTTTAAGAGTGGCGGATCTCAGTGTCCTTCCGTTCCTACCCAGGTAAGTCGGTTCCTGTGCATTGCAGACCGCCAGAGCAATGAACTAACACGAGTTGATTCGTAAGCGTGCACACGCAGACATATGCATACCAAGTGGGCATGATTGCTGCGGAGAAGATCATTGCGGCGCATGCGCTGGACCGGTCGGACCGTGACGGACCTCGCGGGGTCACGAAGGGAAATGGGGCAAGAGCATCTGGGCAAGCCGGCGTATCCTCCAAGTTGTAGGGCAGAGTCAAGAGAGTGGTGTGAATTTTAAGATTTCGAAGAGCAAGCTGCATGCCATTTTCCACTTGTTGAGGCTTGTTCATATCCAATTGCGTGTGTCTTTGCGGGTGCAGTTAAACAGTGATCGACGGCTTCCTGCGGGAGAAAGCTCGGCGTCAAATCAACGGGAAACCCGAACATCGCCTCGAACCCCTACGGAATCCGCAGCGACGAGGCGGGTCGTGTCGATACTGCCCGAATAGGAAACCAGCTGGGATATGCTGTGGCCCAAGCTCCTCACGCGTTCCTGGCGCTGCAGGAGCTACCGGCAGATCAACACTGGGCGGGCAGATCAATGACATCACAGGCAAGCACCATGCGGGTTAGCTACCTCATCAGGGTCCTGTTCTGTAAGTACCAGGCAAGTGTGATGCAATTGGTCACTCGTTGTTGTTATTTCCCATTTCCCATCTCGCCTCTCTTTGGTGGTTTGCGAAGAAGGTCGGCCTCTTCGCTTCCTACTTCGCCATTCGCCATTAAGCACTTAATATTGTCCAAGCAGATTCATTCGCGAGCAGGCGCAAACCAGATCACTGCTATACTGAGGCGACCGACTGTACCTTAGGCAACACAACCGGTAAGCCCTCCAATGGGTATTATAGGTCACTTGCATCTGAGAACCTAGACTAATTCCATGTTCGCGACCCTTCAGACAGCGAGCACTCTCTACTTCCGGCCACGAGCCAATTCTAGTCGCGAACATGCCTACCACACGCTCGGCCGATAAGACCGGCGACGGCGCTGGTTCCAAGCACCAAATCAGTGACAAGACCTCCCCCGCCACCAAGCGTACCAAGAAGGACGACGACAAAGTACAGAAGACCCTGGAAGACACCATTCCCAGGTGGGAGACCTCGAGGCATCTCTGAAGCGATAGGCGAACTGACTTCCGCTCTAGTCCCACCGAAGCATATGGCGACGGTAGAGGTGTGGTCCGCCCCAAAAAGGACAACGAGCCCAGCGGTACGAAGAAAGATGGCGAGGCTACCAGTCATAACCACGATGACCAGACGACCACGCAAAAGAAGGAGGATGCTAAAGAGGAGGGAACCAAATCGGAAATCAAGCCCGAGGAGAACGGCACCGCGGAGCAACCCGGTGCGCGAAAGGACCAGGTTCCATCCAGCATCCTCGAAAAGGGAATTGTCTACTTCTTCTTCCGCGGTCGCGTCGGCATTGACCAACCCAGCGATGTCAGCGAGATTGCGCGCAGCTACATGGTCCTTCGCCCATTGGAGAAAGATGCAAAACTCGGCGAAGGAACGATCAACGATGCTGGTAACTCCCGCCTAATTGCGATTCCCAAGAAGGTCTTGCCTCTGAGTGGCAGAGACCGGTGGATTGCATTCGTCGAAAAGTCGAATGCTTCGTTCAAAACCCTCAAAGACCACTTTCTCTCCGCGAATGATTACGTCACGAAGACCGCCGGTACTCGGCACACCCCTGGTGCTGCTCCAGTCGCCGAAGGTATCTACGCTATCACTACCACGGGGCGTGAGAGTCATCTTGCGTATATGGTTACGTTGCCCGAGAAGCTCGGGGAGGTACAGACGGAAATTGGTCTACGAGAGAAGGGTAGCTTCATCATCAGCACCAGAAACCCTCAATATGAAGCGCCCAAGGGGACGGCACTTCCCGAAGGCCCTGATTATTCTAAAGAGTGAGTTCGTCCCTCATAATAAGCTTTAGGCCCTGCGGTTCAGGTCTGGTGTCTAATCACTGGCTCTTAGAATCCTTGACGAGTTCCGAAGTCTTCGGTGGATGCCAACTCAACCCAAGCATCTTGACTACCCCAACACCCAGTTCCTGCTTGTTGGAGAGTCAAGTGGAATTGAGAAAGCGACCGAGTCGCAGAAGAAGGACGAACAGGAAGGCAAGGAAAAGCCCGAAGAAGAATTGGAGAAGCTTGAGGACGAGGACACGCACCGAATGGAAGCGCTGCAAGGAGACGACTCGACCACGATTTTCGCCGACCTCGGTGCCCGCGCCAAGGATTACCCCCAGTTGCAAACCACTTTCTAAGTTACGTGTCTTTGTGGGATGACGAAGGTTACGAAACATACAGGGAACCGGGAACCAAAAGTTAGAGTACAGGCGTCTGGGATTGGCTTTCGAATGGGAAAGGCTTCCTTTATACACATGCTACAGTGCGCAATAGCTAAAAGTTCTTCACCAGTTATCTGTTTTACAGGTCGAGTCCTTGAGGGGTTCCTGCTTCTGTCTATCATCTTCTAACTCCGAAAGATTGACTTGGCCTTCTCAAGCTCAGCAGGCAGGTCTATATCCCAGATCCACCCCATGCGTTGTTTCATATCTTGCTCGATCGCATCTAGGTCGTCTCCCTTGAGCTCAAAATCGTACAAGGTCGACGCCTCTCTGCTGGTCTCCACCAGCTTCTGCGTGCGTGGCCTCCTTATCTCATCATAGGCCTTGAACGCCTTGTCCAGACCAGCAAGATCTTTGGCCTCGGCGATGAGATTACTCAGAATATAGCAATCCTCAATCCCCATTCCCGCACCGGCCCCTTGATGAGGAGTTGATGCGTGCGCGGCGTCTCCGACCAGACAGATGCGTGGGTTGGTCGAATAGTAGGTCGGCGCAGGCTCGTGGTTGAAGAGGGCCCAGATATCCGGCTTCTCCATGGCCGACACGAGGGCCGTGGCCATGGGGCCCCAGGCCTCGTAGTCGGCGAGCATCTCCTCCTTGGTGGCGCGGACGACCCAGTCGGGACTCGTCCACGCGTCGCGCGAGCGGAACGCCACGACTGGTAACACACGAAAATCAGCCTTTGTTCGATAGGTAGCTTTTATCTGCAGATACAGAGAGGACCCGGACGGGGGGGTCATCATCCTCACCTACCGTTCATGATGGTGCCGTGCGCGATCGGGAACGTGATGATGTGCCCGTGGTAGCCGAGATACAGCGTCGAGTGGCGGGCGCGCGCGGCGCCCACCGCCGCCACCGCCCGCGCCATCGGCACCAGCCCCCGGTACACGTACTTGCCGGTGAAGACGGGCGGGGCGGCGCCCTCGCCGCCCAGCACCAGCGCCCGCGTCCGCGCCTTGATCCCGTCGCACCCCAGCACCGCCGTGTGCCGGGCGGCGGTGCCGTCGGCGAACCGCAGCTCCACCACCGGCCCCTGCTTCTTTCCGTCGCCGTCGTCGTCGCCGTCCGGTTCCGCGGCGACGACGACGACGACGTCCACCAGCCGCTTCCCGAACCGGCACGTCGTGACCCCCGGCTCCAGCAGCTTCACCAGCTCGTCCAGGAAGTGCGCGCGGTGCACGCCGCCGGTGGCGCGGCCGGGCGGGAACCGCAGGTCGAACAGCGCGTCGTCTTCGTCTGCGTCGTCGTCGTTGCTGCTACCGTCCCGCCGACACCGGCCCGGGTGCCGCTGGTCCCCCACCCGCACGCGGAACCACGTCTCCTCGCCGGGCGACGCCGTCCGGCACGCCGCGTACGCGGCCGCGGGCCCCGGCCCGATCAGCGACAGCGCCCGCGCCGCGTTCGGCCCGAACCCCACCCCCGCCCCGATCTCCCCGAAGCGCCCCGCCGCCTCGTAGATGGTCGCGCGGAGGCCGCGGCGCTGCAGCGCGATGGCCAGGGTCAGGCCGGTGATCCCGCCGCCGACTATGGCGAGGTCGAAGGGGCGGGGTTGTTCGTCGTCGGGCATGGTGATGATGATGATGATGATGATGCTGTAAGTTGGGGGATAGGTAAGTAACTTAGGGATTGCGCGGTAGTGAGGAAAGCAACTGCGACGCTGGATTTCGATGGCCGGTTGATCTGTTAATGGAAACCTCACGCTTGGCACTGAGGTGGTTTTATATAAGGCAGTGAGCACCCTGTGCCTGTGAATAGGAGGCAGGCACGGGTCGGGTGCAGTTTATCTCCCGCCTTTGGATCCGACGCTGCGGAGAAGCCTCCGTGGCGTGGGTCGGGTCTGGCATTCGCACCCCCCAACCTCTGCCCCCAACTGCCAGACGCCCCAATCTCATGACGTTGCGATGTAACGGTGATTCAGTGGGCACTGGGTCAATTGGGGGCCTTGTACGAGTTGCTTACATACTCCCAGGTAGGTAAACATAGGGTGATTTTGTGTGACAAACGACCATGCGATGGACAGGTATGCTTCCGCCCCGAATGGTTGCAGGACCTTCATGCTGACCAACCTGTAAGATCCAGGCTTACATATACCGCGGTTGCGGATGTTTTCTGAGTGGGATGATCATTTGAAGCCGTCGGGGTAGACACTTGGTCATAGCACGCTGACACACCTATCGTGTAGCTTATCTCATTGTCTCTTTGGCATCCTGTCTTCAGGTACCTTCTCGCCGAAGATCGGCTAACAGCTTCTACCTGCTAAAATTCAGTCCTGGTGCACTCGATATGCTCCGTGTTGAGGACGTCATGTTCGGCACGGAGCTGTTGTCGCCAACTGTGGACATGATGCACGGGAACTCGAATCCGTTAAACCAGCCCCCACACACCACCGCCGTGATCAAGGAAGCACTACGACTCTTTCCTCCCAGACCCGCGATATGCCGTCGCCTTACACGATGACTGCGACGATGGCTAACCCAGCCGAAGACACAACCCTCTGCGCCCTTCACACCGTCATCTAGCGCAATACTAAAGTACTGGGCGGTGCCGATGGAGGTTCTGCCGGAGCCTCGGGACCTCTTGGACCCTGTAAAGTGCTGGTGTTGGTGTTAGACCGCAACTGTATCGGCCAGACGCTCGCCCTGCGCGATGTCAAGGTCGTCCTGGCGCTCACAAAACGCAAGTTCAGGATCCGCCATGCGTACGAGGAGCGGGATCGCCTACATCCGACAACGAAGGCCGAGCACGTCAACCGCCGGCGCGCGTACCGGACGGAGAAGGTAGATATGCATCCCGCGAATGAGTATCCATCTCGGATCAGTTGGCGGCATATGGAGGTACAGCAGAACACTGCGCAACTTGGAGTGGCATAATCATTAGCAAACCGATCATCCAGTCATGATTAATGTTTGTATGATGACTATAAAATTGACCATCCAACTCATCCTTCTGTTCGTTGTCACTGCTATTGATTACTCACTCTTCAGGTAAATTGACCTCCGCTTGTCGAAAGTGATTGTCGCAGCCAAAACGGAGGGTTCTGAGTAATTATCAGAATTCGTAGTATAAGTGATGAGGTTCTTTCCAACAGTTCGCCGAGATTACTCTTCCCCTGCCTCTAATCAACCTACCCTTGCCATTACCAGTGCTAATACCTTGTTATAACTTAATTTCTCCTGTTTCCATCACCGCTATAGCCATTCTATATGCTTCCTGCCCATCTTAGCTCTATTCCGTCGTTGTCTCACTCATCACCTGATATATATACTCGCAGCCTGCATTACTGGAGCTGAATGTCCATTCTACAGCCCGACCAACCTTGGCAGTAACCGCTCTATAGCACGCGCCCGGAACCCGTCACGAAAAGAACCATGTACAACAACCCCGAGCTACTTGGATTCGCCGTAACATGACAAGATAAGTTTCCATGGGTACTCCGGTCCGTCTGGTTCCAACGCTTTACCGCCGGCACCTCGGAACCTGTGCCACATCAGCCTCAGCCGGAAGAGGTTCACGTGGCAGTGACTTGCGTGGTCGTATTATGCATGACCGGGGATCGCGGTGCCGCCGCGGGCGGAACAGGCTTTCTCGGCTGCAGTCTATAGACATCGCCGCTAAGACGGTCAAACGCTCCCCCTAGGTAGCGACGGCAAGGTTATTTCTAAGCACAATCAGCTACAGACCTTCTATGGTTTCACGATCGATTGCACTTTGACACCGGCGATCGTTCCATTGAAGGCGGGAACCCTTAGTAGATCTGGGAGGCCGCGACGGAACACCGCGAAGGCATTTCACAGGATGCTCAGGGCTTTCGCAATGAGCATGGCTTCCCGGGCCCGTGCAACCAATGTTAGAGAGCTGGTGGACGATGTACTTCCGGCAAGCCACGTACGCCGTACCTGCAACAGACGCGGTCAGGAACAGAGAGCGCTCAGTCTGGAAGCGTCCCGACAAGGTCGATCCGGCCAGCGAGGAATTCTCCACTTCGGTCCCTACATGCGCCAACCTTGTCTTTCATTTGCAACCCACACCTAGCTTCACCATACCTACCACCGGCCATTGAGCCATCCAGTGCCAGTGAGCTACCCTCCCTGGCGATTCGCCAACGCCATTCGAAGACCCAATACGGTACATTTTCTGATATACGGGCTCGAAGCTTTGGGGATTACAGTGTGGCCAGCATGGAAGGGCGCAGCCAAGGGAGCCAAATCTTCGCTTTCTGAATATGAGGTGTGTCACTGAACTCTCTACAGCTGTTCTATTGCGCTATCTAATTGTATAGGTAGCGAAGCTGGGCCGGTGTGCGGAAGTGGCCATTGGCTTGCATTGGCGGCTTGGGGGCTTGGGGGCAGCCGGCTGGCGAAAAGTAAGGTCCAAATAACAAAACTCCGAAGTCTAAACGAGATGCATACCTTACGCTAGTAACCATTAAATGCTTTTTATTCATCACACAGCTGAGGGTACTACGGCACTACCACGCACTACCGAGCACGGCCACGAGAACGACGTGCCGAGCACCTATGCCTCACCTCGTTCCTCAGGGATAGCCTCCTGACGACTCGGCCCAGCCTCCTGACGACTCGGCGCCGACCCCTCCAACTCCATCGGCGGGATCGCCACAGCCGTCGCGCCCGAGTAGTAGCTGAACCTGGAGTCGGGCTGCGAGCCATCGCTCGGATTCCGAGAGTGGGTGCCGCCGTGTAGTTCGGTCCTCCAAGCCCCGCCGCTGAAGTGCTTGTACACGTTGTCGCCTTGTTCCATCTCCGGCATGTCGGGAGCCGGGGGACTCGTGTCCTCTCTCCGTCGCCCTAGCCAGCGGAGGCGGCTGAAGATTGGTTTACGGTTTGCGGGGGGTGGCGTGACGTTCTGTGATGGGTGGTGTTCTCCCGATGCTCGCTTCTTCCAGCGTCGGACGAGGGCCAGGTAGCCCAGTGTCATGGTGAAGATCATGAATAGCGCGACGCCGATGCTGATGCCGGCTATTGCGCCTCCTGCGAGCTTGGCGCTCGTTGCTGGCGTATCCTGCGATGCCGCAGTCATAGATGGAGAGGCGGAGGATGTCATCGAAGGCGAGGCTGATGAGCTGGAGGGAGCATTAGTTGTTGGATAGGCCGGTAAATCCATCCCTACTCGCAACGAAGCTGCCAATGACGCCGGAAAGGAAGACAAATCACTGGAATGCCAGTAGATCATGATGTACGCCCCAACTGCTATCGGACGGGATTTGATCACAGTCGTCTTCACCACGACATCATCTTTTGACTTGGTTGTAAACAGAGCAGTCACAGACTTGTCGAACTTTGAATAACACGAGCTCTTCGACCACGTGAAGTCACTAATAAGTCGACCAAGACATCAGCAAGTACCCAACCACATAATCGAGTCAGGCAACATACGTGCTGCAACAATTCCCCTGGTAGAACGTCTCTGTACTGTGGTTTCCTTGGTCCGCCTCCCACTTGATGACCTCCTTGAACTCCTGTCCGCTGGGACATACCCCGGCAGTGTACACGCCATTCTGGCTATATGGTTGACAGGCAGTCCAGTATGGATCCTTCTGCTGGTTGCTCCAAACGGTCCCCTTCGTCTGGGGATCATAGAACCAGCGGGTGGAACACGATTCGGGCAGCGTGACTGGCGTTAACAAGCCCGGCAAGCCGTCCGTCTGTCCGATGCCGAATGCATTATGTGTAGTCGTGATGATAGGTGTGTGAACGGAAGCCATCGCTGCCATTTGAGCAAGCCGGGAGATGGACTGGGGCGTCCGATCTCAAGACGGCGCCGACCTGCTTTTATTCATTCCATCACCCCTGCTTTTATTTATTCCATCACCCCGCGAGGCATCACTGCACTCGGTGGGGTTGATGGGGACTGTCCAACCTTGAACTAGTACACATGACTTGATGGACTGCGATGTGCTGTCGTATTGCGACCCAAAGCTGCGGTTTGGTCCATCGTCGGCGAATGGAAAAATGGGCTGACCCGATCCGCGCTGCACGTTGGCATGCCATGCAGCAAACGACACCGTTAAAGGACCATTTCTGGTCTTAGAGATTCAGCTGAGGCTCACTCTCGGCCTGTGGCACAATGCGATCATCGTAATGTTATCCAACGACCGCTTGTGGCGTCAATGCAGCGAATGAAATACATAGCTGTACCACTAACATACGCCATTTCGGGCAATCGCCGGTGTCAGAAGACTCTTCCGATCTCGCTTGCGATATTCTTATGCGTTTCTGGGATGTCTCGGTAGGTATGGAAAAAACACCAAAAAATTGGAGTTTGAAGTGGAATTGAACTCAGACCTTGGAGGCGGGAAGAATTGGAGTATTCCGATTTCGATGTTCGATTGAGTCTTCTAGGCCCTTGCGGGCACTAGAACTTAAGGTTAATGGGTATTATGAGGTAGCATCAACCCAGGTGCCTGGGTACTTCTCGGTGAGGTATAGCCGGTTGCTGTGTGATACTACCTACCGTTTGAACTGCGAACAGCTTGATGACCGGTTGATGGCGAGACTCAGCTGCAGTCAGAAGCGACGCGGATCTCAAGTCAATCATCTCGCGAAATGCGGTGCTAAAGCTGACCACAGCGAGGAGCGTTGGGGCCATCGCCCAATCGTGGTCGTACGACCGAGCCAGATCGTACGATCGCCATTGGCTTACCATACTCCCCCAACTTCATAAATAAATGCCGAGGTGTGAGGAGGCCAATCCGCTTATCTTTTCTTTCGACCAGAAATGCCGGCGCGAGGACCTCAACGCCTCGCGATACGGTATCTTGCACCGGTTCTGTTCGTGTTCTTCGCATACATGCTCTTCCCCCGCGGGCTCTCCACCAACGCACGGAACCTCCTCACCAAGCCCGCCGCGCGGATCGCCCCCTTCTCCAGCATGCCAGCCTCGGCGGGAAGCCAGCCCGTAATCGTGGTCGGGTCCGGCCTCGCCGGACTCTCGGCGGCGCACGCGGCGCTGGGCGCGGGCGGGCGCGTGCACATGCTGGAGCGGGCCGCGAAGCCGGGCGGCAACAGCCTGAAAGCGAGCTCGGGGATCAACGGCGCGGGGACGCGGTTCCAAGCGCGCGCCGGCGGCAGCGACGACTCGGCGGCCCGCTTCCGCGACGACACGCAGCGCTCGGCGGGGGCGCGGCTGGCGGCCGGGCCCGCGGGCCTGGACCGTCGCGGCCTCGTCGAGGTGCTGACCGCGCGGTCCGCCGACGCGGTGCACTGGCTGGCGGACGCCGCGCTCGGCGTCGACCTCGGCGTGGTGGCGCGGCTCGGGGGCCACGGCGCGGCGCGCACCCACCGCGGGGCCGGGACCCCGCCGCCGGGCGCCGCCATGGTCGGCGCGCTGCTCCGGGCGGTGCGGGGGCGCGAGGGCTTCGCGCTGAGCACGGCGGCGGACGTGGCCGGGCTGCTGACGCGCGGGGACGCGGTGGCGGGGGTGCGCTACGCCGACGCCGACGGCCGCGCGAGGGAGCTCGAGGGCCCGGTGGTGGTGGCGGCCGGGGGGTTCGCGGGCGACGCGACGGGGTTGCTGGCGGAGCTGCGCCCGGACCTCGCGGGGATGCCGTCGACCAACGACGCCCAGCCGGCGACGGCGCATGCGTTCCTGGCCGCCGTCGGCGCGGTGCCGGTCGACATGGAAGAAGTCCAGGTGCACCCGACGGGATTCTTGGACCCGAAAGATGCCGGAGCCGGATACAAGATCCTGGCCGCGGAGGCGCTGCGCGGAGAGGGCGGGATCCTCCTCAACGGGGAGGGCCGCAGGTTCGTGGATGAGATGGAACGGCGCGATGTCGTGAGCGAAGCCATCATGAAGCTACCTCCGCGTGCGCCGGAGACGAGCGCGGGCGAAGAGGCGAAGACGGACGTGCCCACGAGGCAATGGGATGTCTCGCTTCTCCTCGATCCAGGAGCTTGCGAGGCGTCGGCTTCTCACCTGGGGTTCTACCTCTGGAAAGGTCTGATGCAGAAGATGAAGGTCAAGGATCTGCCGCCAGCGATGATCGAGGCGGTGGATTCGTACGCCAACGCCGTGGCGACGGGGAAAGACGACGCTTTCGGGCGCAAGAGCTTCGGGCACTGGCGCTTGCCGGCCGGAGAGGCGAATCGCGAGGAAGAAGTCTGTATCGGCAAGGTGACGCCGGTGGTGCACTTCACCATGGGTGGTGTCGCATTCAACACGCAGGCCCAAGTACTGAAGCAAAAGGGAGAGTCAGGGCAGGGTTTGACCCCTATTGCTGGTCTTTGGGCGGCTGGCGAGATCACCGGAGGCATCCATGGGGCCAACCGGCTGGGAGGGTCGTCATTGCTGGAGTGTGTGGTCTTTGGAAGAATAGCAGGTACTGAGGCGGCAAGGAGTCTGTCTTTATGAGACAAGGGCTGCCTTTCCGGTGGCTTCCCTGACGTGTACCTAATTCAATCGACCAAGTGTGTTTGGGAAGGGACAGTAAGAGTGTACTTCACTCGAATCCAGCTTCTCGTCCACTGCCCGTAAGGTACTGCCTGCCTCTTGACTCCCGTCGGGAGCGTGTCTGTGCTTACATAGGACCGGCGAAAGACCCAAGTCATGGACGGTGGCATCGTTCTATGAGAACCTACATCCAACTTCCCTTACACATCAGCAACCCTTAGGTATTAACAATGCTGCCACACAGGGCTCTTTCTTGGATCGCGGTATTATGGCTTTCGCAACACGCAGTACCAAGCGCAATCCTGCCCTCCGGCGGCATCCTCATCCCGGCAATGCATTCAAGTTGGCGCGACAACCTTGCAGCGAGCCCAGCCGTCGCAACCGGCATCGTCAGCAACAACAATAGCACGGATATGTGTCCTCGGCTTGCCAGCACACCTACGATCCTGATCGATATGGGGGATGAGTGGCGATACTCGGAGCACCATGCGCGTGCGATGGCAAAAGCCCTCGCCCAACTTCTGCAGGACATACATGTGCAAGTGCTCTGGAATGTGAGAAAGGGCAACTTCACAGGCGATGGGTACCTGGAACCCCTTCTTCCGCTGTTCGGAGGGGGAAGAATCCACGTATGGCAGGATGGCTCGACAACTACCCCGGCAACGACCCCGAAGCCGGGACCCGTTGTCGCTTTCGTCCATCACGGCGGCATCGAAGGCCATCGCCAGGCGATCAGGTAAGCAAACATACCCTTCATCCTGCTCCCAACGTAATGAATGCACCGCTGACAACAGTATTCAGTGGCCGCGTTCCTCAGGTCATTCTCCCACAGTGCTCAGCGGCCTACAGTTTTGCATACCTGGCGGAATGGGTTGGGATCGGTATCTAGGGATGCCGGGAGACCAGTCCGCAGTGGACGCCCGAATGCCTTCACGCTGCCCTTTTCGAAGTTCTCGTTGGCGACAGGAGCTTGGCCAGGCGAGTGCGCGTGCAAGAGTTCCGGGATCAAGCGGAAATAGCTGAGATGGTAAGAGCGACGCTGCCGGGCGCGGGAGTCTAACTAGATGGGAGACTCGTTTTGCGTACCATTGGGGGTTTGAACATAGGTATTCGTAGTTGTAGCTTGCTCGGCCCATAGCGTCTGACAAATAGAACACCCACAGCGTACCTCACCCATCACTCATCGAGACTGGCAAACACGCGTCTGCCACGGTGAGCAGGATTCCGAGCATCGCCGCCAGACCGCCAAGGCAGGCGTCGTCATTCCCAGCCCCTGGAAAACTGGCGCAGCAGGGCAGTGGATCGTGAGGTTGCGTAAGAAGCCAACTCACGGGCCAAGCCTGGGAACTGGGATTGGGCATTGACCGACTCCACGATGGGACCGAGACTAAGAAACGACGTGACTTCATTGGACATAGATCCCGCTGAAATCTTATCTGATCATCTGATTAGATCCTCCAGGCCCCATCGCGCTGGTGATGATCCCATGGGGCCAGCTGCAAATTTCCATTGCCTTCCGAGTTCGCTCTTCCAGGCGTTGGCTTTCTGATCATTATGGCCTCTTGTGATGAGGAGAAAGGTACAAGCAATGGGACAGTAGCAAGAACCTGTGTTTCCTCTTTCCATTCTATCACACGACTGTCGTCTCGCCTTGAACAGGCCTCGAAAATGATGCCAAAAGCCAAGGATCCACGAATTGAGGATCGTCCGCTACGCGATGAGGTATTTTTTCCATCCCATTAGCTCCCGATGAAGTTTTCATCAAGCCAAGCAATCGAGCCCCTGGTCCTGGATAGAGCACGTCCAAGCCCGCCTTGGAAATTTCCCTTGCGACCCGACATCGGAAGAGGTGTGCCAACGGTACAAATGCTGAGCCAGGCCCCGTTGTCTCGGCATGATGGCGAGCCTCTCCTTCTGCTCGGTTTCCCTCTCAGCGTAGCCAGCCGTGAGCGTCTCGATACCCTTTTCAGCATGGGCGTCCTCAACCCGCTTTCCGTGCTTTCGGCCCTATTCGCCGCCGCCGCCTCGGTGAACGCACAGAACAGCAGCAGCAGCAGCTGGCCGTGGCAGAGCTACCGCTCGAGCGCCGCGACGCCTCCCGCGCTGGCCATCACGAAGACCGGGCCCACGGCGCCGGGGTACCTGTTCTTCGACCAGAACGGGCCGGCGGCGCCCCAGTACAGCCTGTTCATCATGTCCGACGACGACGACGACGACGACGGGGAGCTGGTGTGGCAGAGCCCGGGGGTCGGCGACTACAGCGCGTTCCGGGCGCAGACGCTCGGGGGCCGGCCGGTGCTGACCTTCTTCAACGGCATCTCGTTGCCCGAGCCCTGGGGCTGGGGCCACGGCATCGTCCAGATCCTGGACGACGCGTACCAGAGCATCTACAACGTCTCCCTGACCGCGGACGCTGAGGGCTACGTGACGATCTCGGACTTGGACCCGGATCAGCTGGTTTCCTACGTCGATATGCACGAGGCGCGCATCACGGCCGAGGATACGATGTTGGTTACCGCGTACAATGTGTCGCGGTACGATCTGCGGTCGATTGGCGGGCCGGAGGATGGTTGGATTGCAGACTGCCTGTTCTATGAGATGGACATCCGGACGAACGAAGTACTCTTCCGCTGGAGTGCCCTGGACCATCTGGACCAGATTCCGCTCGCGGACGCGCTGACATTTTATCCCCTCGCCGACTACGGCAGGAACCAGTCGGTGCCGTACGGGTATTTCCATATCAACTCGGTCGACAAGTTCCAGGACGGGTCGTATCTGATCTCGTCACGATACTACTCGTCGCTCTTCAAGGTTGCGACTAATGGCTCGGTGGAGTGGACGCTGCAGGTAAGCTGACCTCATGGGTGGTGGGAAAAGGGTAAACGACGCAAAGCTCACCGTAGCAAACAGGGAGACACCGGCGGCGACTTCGCACTCGAGAACGGGCTTTCCTTCTCCTACCAGCACGACGCGCGCATCCTGTCCGAGTCCGGCTCCACGATCCGCATTAGCATCTTCAACAACGCGAACTCGGACGTGGTCTCCGGCGTGGACCAAACCACGGGCATTATCATGACCGTGGACACTTCCACGATGACCGTGCGCCAGGACCAGCTCCTCCTGGACGACGCCGACCCCGTGTACGCGAGCTCGCAGGGCAGCCTGCAAGTGCTGCCGAACGGTCACAGCGTGATGGGCTACGGGTCGACGTCCAAGATCCGGGAGTACGCCCCCAACGGGACGGCGGTCATGACGGCGCAGTTCGGGCCCGGAGACGATAACATCTTCTCGTACCGCGCGTACCGGCAGCCATGGATTGGGCGGCCCAAGACTGCGCCGGCCGTCTTCGCCTGTGGGAGTGACGCGAGGAACCAGACGATGGTGTACATGAGCTGGAATGGGGCGACGGAGCACAGGGAGTGGAAAGTGTTTGCTGGAGAAAGTGAGAAGAACCTGGAATTGGCAGCCCTGGTCTCGAGGAAGGGATTCGAAACCACTACGAAATTGCCTGGGCGTCCGCAGTATGTGCGCGTAGAGGCCCGTGGAGATGGGATTGAGGCTGGAGTTTCTGATATCGTCTCTTCGATGAGCAGTTGTTAGGACATACCTGACTCTGAACAAAAGCATTACCAACGCCCAAGTATTTGAGAAGTTGCTTTTCTCATCAGTGCTGTGTTGGAAGCTATGCTTCTGTGAGAGTTTCGCACGCAGAGATTACTGCGAGAATAGTGCCATGCACTCAGGCAGCAGATGAAGTCCGAGAAGTCGACACTGTCCTGCTGCCATGTCTATCCCTTACTACCTACCTACCTGCGGTACTACAGGTACTGTTCGACGTTTCGGCTGTACGGAAGCAAGCGTAAGTGGCTTGGAGCCATACAGCGGCCTGAAGAAGATGGGGAGAAGGACGCAGGAAGAGAAAGTCGGCCCCTTGACGAATGTAGAGATGACGACAGTATCGAGATGAATGGCTCTGTCAAGTTGTTGATCACTCGATCTGATCCAGCTATGAGTGGTCAACGCAGAGCCTCTCCAACGCCCACGGCAGTGTCACCAACCTAGCGACGTCGCCTCTTTGCAGTTACGTCCAGGCCTTCTGTCATTTGGACGATCTGGCTAGGTATCGTGAAAGATCGAGGCGTGCAAGACTCTGTTCCCGTAACCAGCCAACTTGTCGACGACTCTACCACTGGCAAGCAGCAGGAATGGGCAGAACAATGGAAATAAGGTTCAGCGGCAGCTCTTTGCAGTGCTCCTCATTTCCGATTGTGGTTAGAGTTGGAGGCTTACTATGCATTGCGCTCCTTCCACTGTGACCACCTTAATAAGTACCTAAGAGGCTCCCACAGATGCAGAGCAGTATGACGTTAAGGCTTGAGAGGCGCTTTGAGAACAGCCCTTTCAGGTCATTCATCGAGGCTGGACGAGGGCCTTTCCATTCCTCTGGGAATTGGTCCGAGAGGTCCCCGTCGGTTGGGGATATGACCCCGCTAATTGCAAAGCGCGTATGTATTGGCGGGGAAATGATAGCCCTGCGTGTGTCGGGCAGTTCCACCCTTCTTTCCAGCTCGAAGCAGCTTTGCGAGACAACCAAACAACCTTGGAGGAAGAGGAGGTCGGGCAATTCGGCCGAGCCGAACCGATGATAGCGATACCTACTCCTATGGTATGGTTTCTGCGCCGCAGGCTAAGAAACAGCCGTCGGTTCGCGTTCCCTAGGTAAACAGGCACGCGACACCCGCCGGCCCCTACTGACATGCTAGTGTATGAGGCGTGGTCGATGACCATCTCGCCGCACCACCAGCTTGCCAGGGGTGCGTTATGTCACTATATGTGGCATGTTGTAATCCGTCGTCTGTTTTCGGTTTTGCTGATTCTGCAGGGGAATGGCGTCAGCCGGATGAGCCGTGTCCGGCACTCTCTACCTTACCTTAGGTACCTACCTACCTTACTGCCTGGGTAAGGGGCAATCTACGTCGACAAAAGACACAGGGTCATCAGAAAGAGATGGAGTTTGTCAATCTTTGGGGGGCGTCGCTCGCGTGGATTCGTGGACTCGTGGAACCTCGTATGATCTGGTCTTCGGACGGATTCGTCCACACCCGGGCGCAGCATCGCCAAAGCTGGGGATGCTGCGTAATCTGCATTGCGTGTTCTCTTATTCGTTGTTTTATCCCTGCCTGAACCCCTTTTTAGCAAGTCATTGGC
The DNA here is from genome assembly GCA_022376655.1 of Xylariomycetidae sp. FL0641. NCBI lineage: Eukaryota > Fungi > Ascomycota > Sordariomycetes > Xylariomycetidae sp. FL0641. The sequence goes on from JAJJKE010000076.1 coordinate 141,362, forward strand.
GGGGCCTGCCGGTCCACCCCTCCCCTCTCTGCTGAAATCTGCCCATTCTCATTGCTAGCGGCCGCCAGCGTGCCATTCAAGCCAGTGTCCCAGCCCGACAGGCCTGATCTGCCTGTCTCCTCCCGTCCCTTCTCCCCCCCCCCCCAACTGCAACCTGATCGCGCTTCAATGTGGGTGAATTTCCCATCCCATCCATCCCATCCATCCCAACCATCCCACGCCCGCGTATTCTGTCAGGATACGGCACACCCCAAGCTTGATAGGTGGGCTCGCCAATGCAGAAATAAAACTGTCCCGTCGTTCCCCCCCTTTCTGTCCCGTGCTCCCCTCCCCGCTATCTACCTTCTCCTCCTTTATTTTCGACCGGCCTATCCACACCTCATACCACCATCTACCTACCTACACGCGTTTTACACATGTTCTGGCTGTTGCCATTCTTCTATCTGAATAAATAAAGGTTTACAGTCTGCCGCCTTTCCCTTTCGACTCTGCCTTTTCGTCTTCCGTGAACATCTACCATTTGCTTTGCGCCCCAGTGCTCGATTCCCGTGAGACGATCATCTATCTACTCCACAAAACCTCCATCTCGAGCACATCAGCTGCAAGACTATTCATCATGTCTCCTACCTACACCATGTCGGCGCACTTGTGCAGGGAGATCTACAAGTCCTTCCACCAGACCCGCCAAACCTCTCCCGAACCCTCCAACAGCCAGACCGTGTCGACGCCCTACCCTGCGACGACCCGCCGCTCACCTTCACCCGGCAAGCGATCCATGGACAGCGATCGCAGCGACAGTGCCACGCCAATGTCGCGTTCTTCTTCAAGCTCGAGTTGGAACTGGGGCGGTCGATAAGAAGCATATGACTACAATCGATGATTGAGGAACATCGGGAACATCAGGAACATCGCATATCGAGTTACATTCACTTCCCCCCGCCTGTCAAACCGCCACAAGCATCACCATAACTTGAAAAGCGGATTCGACTGGAACATATTTCATGATACCACCATTTACCATGCGTTCTTCATTGGGACTGGCGTTCGGGACGGCGTTGGACCCGGAAACCAGCATCGGCATGGTCCAATCATTGCACTATCCCCACGACTTATTGGGATAGTGAACGCAACGCGATTGAAAGAAGACAGCGACTGCCCCCCAGATATCGCCGACCTGGAGTCAAATTCTCCCTTGTCTGGACGATAGCACTTGTGGTCACCCGGAAGCACGCTGCAGATCAGGGTTCCCCTTGCGCATGACACGCGAGCGGGAGGTTCGATGGCAAGAGCAGGGGAGGACCGGATGTTGGGCTGTTATTCATATATCCGGGCATCGCGCCCTGGGTAGAGCAAAGTCAATGACTCGGAGGACCTGGCAGTCGAGCGTGCATTTACTACGCAAGCATTTACAAGCGACCGTTACATTAACGCCGGACAAAGCGTGAGAGTGTTCTATGGTTTTAATGCGAGCTACCCATTCTAATACAAATTGGCTACACCCCGTGACCAAGGAACCACGCCCCTTTTTCTGTGTGAGCCACGTGGACCCTGCCTACCAAGGTAGGTAGTGACAGCAGACCATGGACAACCTCTTCACCAAGCCAAAGAACAGCCCACCGCCCGTCGCCGCCCGCATCCTACCTACTCACCCACCGAGTGCCAGTCCTACCCATCCCTTCGCGTCCAAACCAGCGGCGCCCGCTCCGGATGCAACATCTGCAGCAGCAAGACCTGCGCCGAGTCCGTCTCCAGCTGCCTCAGGACCCGGGCGCGCGCCTGGTCGACGGTCTCGGTCGACCCCACGGTGGTGGCGGGCCGGACGCGCCACCGCCGGAACAGCACCGCCACGGCGGCCACGAACTCGACCTGCGCGAACTTCCTGCCCGGGCACGAGCGCTCGCCCTCGGACCAGGCGACGAAGGTCCCGCGCCGGGGCGTGAGCAGTTCCTCCTCCTCCTCCTCTGCGCCTGGCAGGCTGCTCGTGGTGTTGTTGTTGTTGTTGTCGTCGGTAGGTTTCTTGGACGTCGACGACGTGGTGCGGATCCAGCGCGAGGGCCGCCACGCCCGCGCGTCGGACCCCCAGTACGACGGGTGCGTGTGCACCGCCGCGTAGCTGGCGATCACCATGGTGTCGGCGGGGACCACGAGGGTCTTGTCCATCCCGCCCCAACCCGCCCCGGCGACGCGCAGGCGCTGCGCGCGCCGGCCCGTCCACTTGGCCACCGGCACCGGCGTGCGCAGCCGCAGCGTCTCCAGCAGCACCGCGGCGCAGCGCCGCAGGCGCGGGAAGCCGGCGTGGTAGTCCCAGGACGCGGGCTCCTCCGCTCCGTCGGCGGTCCCGCCGAACACGTGCGCGAGCTCCTCCGCCACCCACTCCTGCACCCCCGGGTGCGCGGCCAGGTACATGAGCGCGAAGGTCAGCGTGTGCGTCGTGGTGTCGTGCCCCGCGAAGTTGAGGACGAACATGTTGCCGTAGATCTCCGCCTCGGTCAGGCCGCCGCCGGAGGCCGGGGCTTCGGCGGCGGCGGCGGAGGCGGAGGCGGAGGCGCGGACCAGCGAGGTCATGAGGGTGTTGTTGCTGGGGTCGGCGGCGCGGCGGTGGGAGAAGGCCTGCTTCTCGTTCTCGTACAGGTCCGTCAGGTATTGCTGGAAGGACTCGCACGCTTCGTGGACCTTGCGAAGCCGACGTGGCAGCCACGGTTTCGCTAGGAACCTCCTTCCCAGTGCCATGATCAGCACGCAGTTGTCCAGGACGATCTGCAAGGATTCTTTGTAGCTCGTCGCCATCGTCGTCGGGGACTTCTCGTCGTGGCCTTGGAACTCGAACGACTTGCCGAACCCTGCCTTGGAGAGCACGTGCAGGGATAGCGTTCTGGTGTCGTCGGCGATGCTGGGGACGGACGCCTTGGCAGACCAGTAACGCAGCATCGCGGTGGCTTGCGATATGCTCTCCGACCACACGATCTCGTTGTTGCGGTCATTGAAGCATGTCGCAGTGATCTTGCGCTGCTTCTTCCACTGTTCGCCGTCCACCTGCAATGAAGTGTCAGTGACTACCTAGGTAAGTCGAGACGGAAATACCGAAGGACTCACAGTCGATAGATTAGGACCGAAGACGTTGAGAAGCTCTGTGCGAAGCCGGTTAGACACAACACGGCGGTCACACCGGGCATTGAGAGTGAAGATTTGAGCTAACCGAACAGTTCAAGCGGCCTGGGAAAGTCATTGCGGCGTCGAAAAACCTCAAGCAAGCTGTCGGGTTCACACAGGTAGAGCCAGTTCCTGCCAGGTGTGACGTGCATGTAAGCACTGCCCATCTCCAGGTGCGATCGGCACTTGTCCTCTATCTCCCACCCTCTCCAGTTGTATCTGACGAAACTCGAATCCCCGATGAAGGGGATATTCCTGAGTCGGGAGATAACCTTCCTGTCCACGATCATCCAGAAGGGGTTTCCATGGCTGATGGGGAGAATCCGAAGAGGGACCCCGACCTTCCGAGCGGAGAGGTAGTTTCGGAAGAGGCAGAGCCATGAGTACAGCGTCCACGCGGCTGCCAATGTGCAGAGGCACCAGCCAAGGGTGCAGAGGATTGCCATTACTGACGAGGTCGCCGGACGCCACCCGGTCAACTGGACTAAAATGAGGCAAAGACAAATGAATTGAAGAAGAAAAAAAAACGGCACCGGGACAGGGCTATCACCGCTACAGAAACGGGAGGTAGTCAAGAGCTCAAGTTATACTACCAAGAAAAATCCACAGACGGGTTCCAATTGGATCACGAATCTCGCTTGTATGCAAGGCGCACCAACAACAACAACCGCGCGCCACCCCGGCAGGGAAGCAAGGCATATGCGAAGATGGTCCGACAAACTGGATCGCTCGATGGGACAGCGAACTTGCTTGCTTGGTTCCTGAACATCTAACGTTATGTATGTCTGAGCCCCTCTACGTACCTTGCGGCAGTTACTGCGTCTCGAGTGCGGCACGTCGCAGTCCATCCATCCTCTTCTTGGGTGTCCATCTGGGAGACTTGTCTCGACCTGGCACGAAACTTCTTATTCTTTGACACGTCCTCTGTCGATACCAACTCACGATCTGCACTCATTCCTCAGTCGGGTTGATGGCGGGCAGCAGTCAGGCCCTCGGTGTGCCTTCAGGCCATGGCCAGGCACACAAACTTCAATCATGGCGGCTGGCCATCGTCATGACCTCTCTCTGCCTGGGCATCTTCATCCTCGGTCTTGACATGAACATCATCGGCGTGGCCATCCCGCGAATCACCACCGACTTCCGATCCTTAGACGACATCGCCTGGTATGGCTCTGCCTACCTCCTTACCATCACAGCGTTTCAACCATTCTTCGGGACTCTTTACAAGTATTTCAACGCGAAGCTCGTGTACCTTGTGTCTTTGCTGGTGTTCGAAGGTACGCGACCAGCCACCGCCGAGTCCCCCTCCGTCGCTCTGCCGCTGACCAGAGGCCCCAGTCGGTTCCATCATATGCGCAGCAGCGCCTTCTTCCGCCATCCTCATCCTCGGACGTGCAGTGCTTGGATTCGGCGCCGCAGGTCTGCTCCAGGGCGCCTTGGCCATCATAGGCTACTCCGTCCAGCTCGAAAAGGTCCCGCTCTACCAGGGCGTAGTTGTCAGTTCGCTCGGCATCAGTGTGTGCATCGGGCCTGTCCTGGGCGGTGTACTTACCGACCATGCCACTTGGAGTTCGTCTGCCCGAACACGACCATCCGCTACGGGCAAGCCGGCTAACGTGTAACAGGATGGTGCTTCTGGATGTACGGCGCCCAGCGCGCCAGAGAATTCCCCTTTCGCGACTCTTTTGCTGACATCATCGCAGTAACGTTCCCATTGGCGGTGTCGTCATCGCCGCCATCCTCCTCTTCGTGCGCATTCGAACCTCCGACCAGTTGACCCGAGGCCTGAGTCTACGTGCGAAACTGAGGCACATGGATCCGCTGGGCACCGTACTGTTCCTGGGAGCGGTATGCTGTCTGTTGTTGGTGCTCCAATGGGGTGGGCAGGTCTACGCGTGGAGCAATTCGCGATGCATTGGCCTCTTCATTGGCTTTGGTCTGCTGACAGGCCTCTTCTGCCTGACGCAGTGGAAGCAGGGCGAGCGAGCCATCATCCCTCTTCGCGTTCTGCGGAAACGCTCGATATGTATGGGCGCTTTGGCCTTGTTTGCGCTCGGGATGTCAAGTTTGACGGTAGGCTTTTCTGGTTTTGCACTTTCATGGGAGAGGCCTTTGCTGACCACATGACCACAGTATGCCTACTACCTCCCAATCTTCTTCCAGTCTGTGCAGGGAGTGTCAACCACCGAGAGCGGCGTCCGCTTTATTGCGTTGGTCTTACCCCAGATAGTTGGACTAGTTGTTGTCGGAGCGATAGTCACCCAATGGGGTTATTATGTGAGATTGTCCTCCTCACTCACTACTTGTTTCCGGTCCACTGATAGATCCAGGTCCCGTATATGATTGCTGGTGTCATTGTCACTAGTGTGGGCGCTGGTCTTCTGACTACGATCAACATTAGTACACCCACCGTGGAGTGGGCTGCTTACATGGTGATCAATGGTCTCGGCATCGGAATGGCCCAGCAGCTACCTTATACAGCACTGCAAGCTGTCTTAGAGTACGTCCAGTTTATCGAGGCCTAAACAGACACTTACTCATTCTGCTACAGAACTGAAGATGTCCCCACTGGGAATGGTAAGCTTCCATGTCTGGAACAAAAAACCGACGATGAGGCGAAGCTGACGGTCAATAGCGATTGCTGTTTTCTCGTACCAGCTAGGAGGGTGAGTATATCTACCCCGTGGTTTTGAGATGCTGCTAATAGCAATCCAGAGCTCTAGGGGTCGCGATAGGCCAGAACCTGCTCCTTTCCAAGCTGATGACGAGCGTGCCGGCTCACACCAACGTCGTATCTCCCCTACAAGTGATTGCTGTCGGCGCGACCGGACTGGACAAGATCTCCCCTACCCCTGAAGTCTTGCATGACCTACGTGTAGCATACTCAGCAGCTGTACGCGATCCCTTGATCCTATCATTGGCCGCAGCTGTATTCGCGTTCCCCTTCTCATGCGCCATGGAACGACTCAACATCAAGAAGGTCGCCAAACAACGAGAACTAGAGAAGGAGCAGCGGAACTCGAACGAGGTCCAGGGATCGACGAAGGAGTTGACGGCTCTAACACAGACCCGGGTACTGGCGGAGTAGATTGTCCACTCACGTGAGACCCGGAGGGAACATCCAGAGACAAGCGGAAGCGAAAGCAAAACGCGCAACCTGCGGGATGGTTCTGCTGGTCATGTACATCGTATACCTTAGCACTCTACCAGACAAGAGGAAGACCTACCGCAATTTTACAGATGCAATACCTCAGAGTGGCTCAAGTGGTGCGCTTTTGATCGCATCGCCAGACGCGCCGCGTCCCTCGGCCACCTCCGTCTCCGCATTGAACTAGGCCCTTTGTGCGTCGTGCCCAAGGGATCTCGGGGGGATCTGGAAGCAGGCATGCAAGGTTTTGGGAACCGCTCGGTCTTTGCGGAGGAAGCGTCAGAGTGACCAGAACAGTACAGTTGTGAGGCACCTAGGAGGTAGACTTGCCGGTCGGAGAATACAATTCAAGTGACCGTATACCACCTCCAGTGATGGCCAACGATCTTCATAGGCCCCTTACCATCATGGCGTACCAAGAATGCTAATCCCGTCCAATATCAAATCCGATGGACCTGCAACAAATCACCAAGACATGTCAAAGGATTCACCCAGTTCCCGTGCATGGTCGGCGGCCCATTGGAAGTATTGGCATTGGCATTAGCTACCTCCTTACACAGAGCTGGGTCATCGTGGTTCGACACTATCAGTAGTAACTGCCGTACGTCGAGGTCCCATTCAACAACTTCACGAATTCCTCCGCGATGATCTCATCTACCCTGGAAGTCAGCGTTTCGTGGCCATATATATATATATCGTTGTGTCTCATGCCCGGGGAATCTTACCAGTTCTGACAGCCGGGTGTAGCTCGTCGTACCTGCGAGCCGGCACCGGGTTAGTCAAGCACAACACCAGCGACGATGACCTTCCACCCACGGAAGGAGACAGCAGGGAAGAACGCACCAGAGGAAACTCGTCAAGTCCTTGTCCGAGTCGGTGCACGCAAGCTCCCCGGAAGCGTCGGCGGGGCACGAGTGGTACGACGCCGAGACGTCCGCGGGCGCGTCGAGGTACGTTTCCGGCTCGGCGATGATCTCCTCCATCAGGGCGTGGACGTCGAGGACGCGCACGGACGCGCCGGGCCAGCGCCTGCGCACGATGAGCTGGAAGGGGGCGCCGTAGTCGAACAGGGCGTTGACGGCGGCGGTGTACTCGCGCATCTTCTGCGCGTACTCGGTGGTGTTGTGGGCGGTCTTGTCGGCCCAGTACTGGTTGTTCCCGGCGCCGCCCGCCTCCGGCGAGGCGTACGCGGGCGCGCGGTCCAGGGGCGCCTGGTTGAGCAGCACCAGGCGCCGCGCCCCCGTCGCGTACAGCCCGTCGAACACGGCCCAGATGCACTCGGCGAAGTCGGTCAGCGTCGCCCCCGGCCGCTGCGAGTCCGTCAGGTACGCGTCGACGCCCAGGTCGTTGGTCCCGATCCACAGCGCGTACACGCTGTCCGCGGCCGTGGGGCGGTCCGCGAACATGCGCTTACTGCCGCCGCCGCTGCTACCGTTGGTGGATGCGGCGAGGTCCGCCGCGAACGCCGGCACCTCGTACTCCAGCACCGAGGGGAACGGCGCATCGATCGATTCCAGGTACCGCGACACCAGCTCGTTGGAGCACACCGCGCCGCTGACTGTACAATCCGTCAGTTATCCATTCGGGCCAGGCGCCCATCCACCGTCGCTTTCGTCCCCGTCGGCTTCACAGCACAATCTTACCGGCGTAGTTGTACCTCTCGGCCCCCAGCGTCTCCGCCGCAAAGTGTGGCCACACGTAGCTGCCGCTCGAGCTGAAGTTCGAGACCGGGATCACCGTGCCGGCGGGCGGCGCCGAGCCGTTGTGGCTTTGGAACCAAGCCAGCCGCCCTTCGTCAGTGTAGCTGTCCCCGAAGAAGATCAAGTTCTTCACGTCCGTGAGGCCGCTGCGGACACTGAGCCCCGCGATGGGGATCGCGAACAGGAGGGCAGACCGGAGCATCGCGGCGAACTGGTGAGATGGGATGGGAGCAACCGGTCGATGGGAGACGGAGGCGAGACTGAATAGTTGCCGGGGACTTGTACACGTTTCGACGCGGCCTTCCCCGTCTAATAAGGAAACGCATCAATGACAGCCCGCATTCTCGGCAGCTCTGCCGGGCCAAGATCCGGCGGTGAGGTTCGCAGCAGCATGGGTGTTTGCCCGTCTCGCGCGCCAATCAACGGGAGGCGGCATAGAACCATAGTTGAGAAGAACACGAGGACAGGGGAGCGCGCTGGCTTCAAAGATCCGGAAGAACACTGGTGACGTATGCACTTTTCATAGTTGGCCCTGAGATGCATCCGCGGTTCCTCGGGCGCCCTTTTGCAGTAGTGTGAGGGGAAATCCGGGGTTACCGGGTAGATGAGCCTCGTAAGGTGACATCGCTTGCCAAGATGGTGAGTGGAGAGGCTCGACGTGAGATTGCTGTGCCCACCTCCCGGGACTTCCCACGGTGGATTGGGAATCGACGTTGTCCGAGGCCTCTTTACCTTCTTGTCGCCTGTGTCAACACCTGCTTGTTGATACTGAGTATCCATAGCCTTCGCAAAGTTGGCGAACTCTTCCCACTCCAAGTCCGTCCCAACGTCCGGCAAGTTCTCCGTGGCCGCAATCCCAATTTTGATGGTGTTTTGGCTGTCAATCACAGCGCGAGGGTGTCCTTTAACTTTCGATGTGATTTTCGGTGAATGGTCCTGACGGTCTCACGTATTCTTCAGCATCGCCAACCCTAGCGTCCCCGAGCAGCCGCCAAATCCTTCGGCGGTTCCGCAAACCGGTAGGCAGAGTCAGAGCTTCGTCACTGGGTTCGTGAATACTGCCCTGCGTAAGCCGACATACGATATCTTCCCAGTCCCAGCTGCCGGTTTGACGCTTTTGCTGGACGGCGTTGATATCCAAATCCCAGAGCCAGGGACACAGGCGTTTGGTGATCAGAGCATCGTACCACCACTCTTGTTTGTGTGTAGCGTGGGGGGCTTGATTGCAATCAGCCTCAGCCGACGTGCACTTTGGCACTTTGGCGGTTTCAGGGCGCAAATTGCGAAGGAGGCACTGGGTGAGTTCTGGTATCTCGACGGGGTTCGCCTCTATAAGCTATCGCAAAGGTGACAGGGGTGAGTTCATAAGTATGTGACTTGGGGGACTGTGTGGTACAAACCTTCCCGTACTCCGGGTCCTCGTCCGCCCCCCAATAGACATTGCGGCATCCCCTTCCTCCGTAATAATCGTGTGGCTCCGGGAGAATGTAGGCGGAATCATCCCAGCCTGGAAAGCGATGATAGAGCACTTCCCACAGCTGGCTAATGGAAGATATTCCATCTTGAGGGGCCATCTGGGATGCAGCAGAGGCCATTGACCTGTGATCAGTGAAGCGCTCCACCAAAGACATGCACATGTTGTGAACAGCGAGGTAAAAGGAACCTCCTGCTTGACTGTGAGGGAAGGGCAAGTCGCCACCGAGGGTGAGAGCAGCCACCACGGCCCCCGGCGGGAGGAACTTTCCTGGCTCTAGAATTTTAAAGCGGTTGTGCTCTTCGTACTGAGCCTTTAGTTGCAGAACACGCCTCTGTGATTTGGGGGGCGAATTGGGACCGAGATCAAGAGCGAAAGCTGAACATGGCGGCTGACGCCAGTAGGTATCTGGCTCGAGAGTGTCGCCCGACTTGTGCGCAGTAGTCAGGAGAAGGGCGTGGGCCAGCCATTCCCCGCGTTCGTCGTCGCTAGTGCAGTGTGAGAGAAGTGCCGGCAGCCGGATGAGGCCCTTGGACGCGGGACTTGCCTCTGACCGGGCTCCATGAAGGGACCTCCACATATGCAACAGTAGATTTGACTTCGACCCATACCTGTTGGTCTATGGTCAGTAATCACAATGTCAAATACGCATACTCCGTAGTGAGTTAGAATGCATGTGTTGGACAGTAGACTGTGGACGCCACCATGCAGTCAGCTTTTCAGGCAGGATTGCACGAGTGGCACGAGCGGTTTGATAACCCGGTAACAAGCGTAAGCCACAATGGGACGCGACCGCAACACAGCCAGCCTAATTCTGTTACGGAGACTCTTTAGAGTTTAGGACCTCTCTTGATGCTGCTTTAACCGCGGCCCACGCTCCACTTCCAATCTCTATTGTTTCTCTGCCTTATGTCGACACTTCATGCTACCAAACCTGAAATCCCGTTCGGAATCTCCCCTGGCTTCATCAATCGTCCTCCACTTGTGCAGCAGCATACTTGGCTTGATACGGTGCCTTCTTCTCATCGCTCATCTTGTGCCACATACTTGCTATGGACTTTTAGTGGTCGAAGCAAGCAACGTGTAAGAAAACCGAGCTGGGCAAAGCGATACTTACAAATTTCTTATTGTTTAAGTGCCGGATTAGCGGCTCGGAGGATTCTATTCTGTTCCGAACGGAGCAGCATAAAAGCGTTTGTGGCCGTCTTCTTTCTGGTCTTTCGCTGTGGCTTTGCCACCTTTCCCGACTGCTTTTGGCCCATCGAGGCCGATGAACGCATCGGGGGCGTGTCGCCATCCTATGGCATACTCGCGTCCTGAGAGGCGGCGGCTTGTGCATTATTGGCGCCATGGCTGACGGGAGTGCTGGCTGGTCCCGTCACCAGGGGTCTTGCAGGTGGCATCGGAAATAGGACAGGTAGAGCATGTCCCGGGTACTGATGGATCTCGACGTTCAAGGCAAGCTGAATGTTCACGGCAGGGCCAAGATAAATTCTCCTCGCGTTGGTAGCAAGGGGGTGGTATCGAATTAAGAGTAGATATCTACGGCCACCAACAGGCCAACTCTCCGCAGTCTCTTCCATGACCCGGACCATCCTGGTGGATAACTGTCTTCATCCATGCCTCTTTCGTGCCGTTCTTATTTCCAACCACCATCGCCGGATCTAGAGTCCCGGCGCAACACCTTTGTGAATATGTTGGCAGTAAAATCATGCTTACTGGGTCCTGTGGTACAGTTCCTCTCTGCCATCGTATCCCAGACCGTTATAGTCATTGCTAGTAAGTCTCAGGATGCAGTTTGCGCCATCTAACTGCACCAGTAGCCGTGCAATGATGTCGCTGGTGCGGTATATGCCGTACTGTGAAGCGGCGGCCGAGCTGGCTGCCGAAGAAGCCCAAGGTCCGCTTGTTTGGGCCCAATCCACCGACACCTCGGACAAAGCAGCAAAATGCGCCAGGGCTGACCTATACCCAGGGTCCGTAGTGCGCCTCGCAGCCGCAACATGTGTTTCAGGAATGCCTGTGTAGTCTCGTATCTAGCCTGAGAGACTGCCTTCTCGGCCGGTGTCAGGTGCAGAAAAGTTAGCTATAGGCGCTAAGGAAGTTAGAAGCGTTGGGAGCGCTAAAGAAGCCGAAATCGGGCTCGTCACGAAGGTTTCTTGGTGTATATATAGGACCGAAGGTGCCCTAGGCTTGCTAGGGCCCAGCGATTAATATGCCAATTTCTCCCGTGTGCTATATATGACCCTCACAGTCGGATCCAATGCACGCCACATTGGGCCAACCCGGGAGGCTATCAAACGTTAGTGCACTCACTCACTTAGTAACGCGCAGAAAGCAGCGATATAGGCAAAGCGACACTTACATATATCCTGCTGCCTGAGCTGTGGATTCGCCGCTGCAGTGAGTTTGGCCTGCTCCGTCCGGAATATGATGCAGGGGTTAAGTGCGGTCTTCTTCCTAGGCTTTCTGTGCTTTTTCTGTTGATTCGCAGACGGAAAAGAGTTGACCGGGACGTCTGATTCCTGAACAGCGCCCACGGACGGCGAGCCACCAACCTACCTTACGATGGACTCGCATGCTGGGCGGCAGCTACTTGGAAGTGGTTGTTTTCACCCTGCATCGGGATTGGCTCCAGTCGCATCGCTGGACCCCTGCCGTTCAATAGCTAGCTCCCGTGCTAGAAGTCGTCCGGTCGTCCGGTCGTCCGGTAGTTGTTCTTACGCGACGTCAGTCAGTTCAGGAGCGCCAGGTGAAAGTATTTGGGAACATTCAGCATTATCCTCGTGCGTGGCAAGAACCACCCTCCAACACGTAAAGGAATATATGAGGGGAATGGAATGCAAGAGCGGGACGATTCATACCATACGATACTTCAATACAAGCCATCACAGACGAGTGAAGAAATCAGAAAAGCTTGAAGAATTTGCAAAATTTGCAGGGAACCGTTTGTCGATTAATTAGGTGAAACACGCCCAATGACCCCGAGGGCCGGAGAGAAAATCTATCAAGCCTCTCGTGATGAAGCCACAATCCCCACTGCAGCAAGGAGATCAAGGATTGGGATGTCAACGTCCTCACAGAGTACTGTTCGCATTTCCCGGACCGTGACCTGTATAGTGTCTTGATCGGATACATGACAAGCAACATCTCCCTGTTCCCTAAGAAAGAGGTTGCCGCATTAAAACCTGTGCACCTATCGATATGGGCCTTTAGGCAGCCTCCTGGAGACTACGGCTAGCGATCATGGCCTTTGCCGCCTCGTATCTAGCGATATAGGATGCTTTCTCCGTAGCACTCATGCTCCTCCACTTTCGTTTAACGATAAAGGCTGCTTCTTGTTAATGGACTAGTAATAGATCGTTTTAAACGGCGCATGTTTACTTACACATATCCTAGAGCTTTAAAATGGGGTCCCCTTTTTTTAATATCTTTACCTGCTCCGAACGGAACTGTATAAATGCGTTTGGTGCAGTTTTCTTTTTAAGATTTCTTGATTTTTTTATTAGATCGCCGGTGAAATGGGATTAATTAAAACGTTTAATTCCTAAACATGCGCTCACGGACAGCGAGCCACCGACCTATGATGGACTCGCATGCTGGGCGGCAGCTGCTTGGAAGTGGTTATCTCCACTTTGCATCGGGACGGAGAGACAGAGGGAGTATGGCGAACGAGTGGTATGCAGGCATACAGGAAATCTTGGAGTGTAGTAGTGTTCTTGGTCTGGTGGTATATCTAAGGCCGGACATTCCGAGCCCTCAGTGACACATCGCCATAATCTATCACTGCAAATATACACTAGAACAGGCCATTGGCTTAGTGACAACTCTATGACTCCTCTCGATGTGACAGGTCTTTGTTGACTAAGAGCGGGGTGTGGCAGCTGTGACAGATCCCTTCCATACCTGGCATACCATCGACAGTCAAGATATCGGCAGCCCAGAAAAGGCCACAGGTAGCGTCACCAGCTGGACATGGTACTGGTCAACGTTGATTGCCTTCCCTTAATCGCAGCCGCCAGCTTTCATCCGAACATTTCCCCCGCGTTCCAACTTTCCGGTGCGCTATGAAGCATTCCGGTTCGAGGTATTCAAGATATTCGATTGCTCTTCAGATACGGCCTCTTGAACAGACTTCGCATCATCAACCGAAGGCCGCGGAGAGAATCTATGAATCTGTCACGGCAGGAGCCGGGGCCGGGCCGCAAGGCCTACCGCCTTTTCTGAGCAAACTGCGAACGGCTAGCACGTACCGCAAGCTGAACAGTGCACCAGCCCCTACGTTCTATTGGCCGCAAACGCCGCCTTCCCATCCACATCTCAAGCCTCTTCCAGCCACAGTCCGATTGCCGAGAACCTTATCGAAGCAGCTGATACGCTGAATGGCCGCCTCCCTTGGAAAATTGGACTGGTCCGTGCTAGCCGTTCGCAGTTTGCTCAGAAAAGGCGGTACAGATAAGTCAGAAAATAGCAAGTTGAAAAAAGGAAGGAAGGGCTGCAGCCGCAGGGCTACAGGCGAATTGGCATATGGCCGGCCGCACCCCTTATCTCCTTATCCATCGACTAGCTACGCACGGATCACGTGCAGACATTCGGTAAGCAGCTAGAATGGCCAGAATGGCCGCAGCCGTCACAGAATCCTGAAGTCGGAAAGTGACGATACCCGTCGCAGTATCCAGTGTAGGCATCTAGGAAGCCTACTGGCGGCTACCATCAGCCTCCAACAATGCCTTCGCCGCCTCGTACTTTGCGACGTAAGGTTCCTTCTCCGCCGCGGTCATACTCCGCCACTTCCGGCCGATCATGGGTGCTGAATTCTGTCAGTGAGCCGCTAACAGATCCTTTGAGATAGTTCCTGTTCACTTACAAATCTCAGGGAGCTTCAGCTTCGGGTTATCTCGCCGCAATAGCTTTTCTTGCTCGGATCGGAACAGGATAAATGCGTTCGGGGCTGTTTTCTTCCGATCCTTGTTCTTGGTCTTAGCCTTGCCATTCGGCTGCTGGTCGAGGCTTGGGCTCGGTCTATGGGCGGCACTTGATGCCTCACTGCCCTGATGGTGGTCGTTGTTCTATAGCGATCCACCGTTCAGGGGAGCGATGTTGGCCTGGTGGTAGCCGTCAATCTGGCTGTGTGACTGGTCCTGACCCCAGGGCCCCTGGGGCGGCATATTCTGGGCATGGGCAGGTTCAATGAACTGGTGAAGCCATTGGTCGTGGGGTGACATCGGCTGGGCATGAGAAGCTGCATTAAGCTGGAAAGGCGACGGGCTCTGAGGTGACATGGTGTTCATGTGGTCTGCGCCCAAGGCAATGCCATTGTTGACGGGTCCTGAACCGGCTGACGCAATGGGAACGAGAGTCGGAAGTGATTGGCCGATCAGGTCTTGAATCTGAACGGGGAGAAGCATTGTGAGAAGTACCGGTGAACCCAGGTATATGCGGGTTGGCTGAGTCGCGTCGGCGAAGAACTTGATGGAGTCGTCTCCGAGCATCGTTCTGTGAAGAAACTGGTTAGCAGAGGGATAATTTCGACACAATGTTCAGTCTTCGCCTGAGGACGGTCCCAGGCGGTGAAGCCAGATTCACAACGCGGAATTCATTGGCAGTAAAATCATGCTTACCGAGCCCTGTAGTGAAGCTCCTCTCTACCACGGTACCCCAGATGGTTATAATCTTCACTGGGCAGTCTCAGGATGTAGTTCACACCATCCAATTGCACCAATGTTCGCGTAATGATCTCGTTGGGTGAAGCGGCCTCGCTGGCCGCCGGGCTCTCCTCCATGCCGTGGATGGTCTAGATGAGCTTGTGCAAGCAGCAAAGGCGGTGGGGGTGAGGATGTACGAGGATCGACAACCGAGAGGTCAAAAGCATGCAAAGAGTGTCTGGGTGTGAGGCGCACTGAAAAGTATGTGGTGGCAGGAAATCAAAAGCAGTTTCCACTCCGAGGTGAGGTCCGGGACTATTGAATGTAGTTAAGTATTCCTAGACGTGGGGGAGAGGTCGAGGACCGGCCAGGAAGGCGGTCAGGCCGGCAGAATAGCTGTCTCCAGGGGAACATAGATCAAGTGGGCTTACTGGCCAGCCGGTGGCGGGCAGTAAGTCTGGTGGGAGTTTGGGGATCGCTAAAGGGGAAGTATGTTCTGTACCGCACGCCTCCACTGCTTCCTACGGCGGCAATATCAAAGCTCCCAAGACATTCAGGGTGCCGTATCGCTCCGATCCCGAGTACTTCACTCGTGGTAATCAGCACACATGCAGGCGTTGATAGAGCAATATCAAGAGATACAGGCCTGCTCTGCCCTGTTTCTGCAGCGGTGTCGCTGTCGAGTACGCTCACAGGGAACCAGAAGACTTATCAACAGACTATCCAAAGCTATAGGTGGTCTCCATATCGCTAGATCTGCTGTGGAGGGCGTCATATGATAAGCTTCGATGGCGATGTCGCACTATCCCTGCGGGAAGAAGATCCGTGAACCCATGGATCACTTGCAAATTTCGTTGTCTAAGGTATATATGGCGGTTCCCAGACATCCCCCTCGGAGGAGTAAAACCAAACTGAAGGTGTTCGTTCCGGCATCATAGGCAGCGAAAGGAACTACCGGTACTATCCCCCCTATTATCCAAGCAGTCAGCCAGGTCATCACGCTGACTGGTCGCTTGCGTTGTTGCTGAACCAGGCACCTGTGAACCTGATATACTTGAGCACGACATAGTCTCCCCTGAGCTGCTGGCCACAAGAAACCCCCGACCGGCGAAAACCCTTCCCGTACCAGTCAGGATCCCGCAAATGCCGGATGAGGCGGTGGATACAGAGCTTCCCCGCGACTCATTGACTTATAGAGTTGCATAACTTCACCTCTTCTAACGAGGTTGCAAAGACGGCAGGGTGGTAAGTGTCAAAGCTGAATGCTTCCTAAACTCTAGCGTATTGATCCAGGTTGTCGGTCATCTTGGCTGTCTTCCGGGGACTTAGGTAGTCAGAACCAAGGCTGTAATGGTCGACAGGGGCAGGCACTTACTGATCTTCTAGGGTTCTGGTGACCGCATCCGGTACATGCCAATATCTGGAACTGCGAGGCGGCATGTGTCCCCGTGCTGCTTTTCCACGCTGGGAGGCTGTGTATGTCCACCATGGGTCATATACTGGGCAATGCCGATGGCTCTCGAGGTAGCCGCTGGGTCTTTGTCAGCAGACTTGGTGGTTGAATGGGGTGATCACCTGAATGATCGATGACGAGAAAGATTGACTACGCTAGACCACCATGGTTCCTGTATCAGGACCACCGGTTCTCTGGCAGATGTTGGGGTGTTTCTGCATATGGGAGACTAGTTCTACAGGAGCCCCCTCTACCCCGAGGAAGAGAGTCGCAAGAACCACCGGTGTAGCAAAAGCGCCATTACAACAGTGCCATGAAATACCCATCAACAGGGACCAGACGACACAGAGTAGTACTTATAGCTGCCAATACACCAAACTGGCGACTCACCTACAAAAAATGACCAACTGGGCTCAATGGATTAGATTGAGTCGCGCCCAAACCACGGGTGCAGGTAACGTGAAGCAAGCGAAGAGCCATTAGTCATAAATGATCTCCAAGCGGCAAGGTGTATCCAAAGCCTGCTGATATATTTGTCAAGCTCGATAAAGTGACTAAAGCGGCGGTAATAGAAGAGAGAAGGTAGTCACCAGATCGGAAGGAGATCATGAGTAGGTAGGAAAGGGGTGGGGAAAACCCCGAGTACGGATTTCGGAACTCCGATGGTCCATGATATTCTAAGTGCCAATACACTCGCAGTATTACTTTACTGAAAAACAAGGAGAAGAACTTCTGGAGAGCCCGAGGTAATTCGCGCGCCGACGAAGGCGAAAGGAGGCAGGGTTGATGATGAGACGACACACAGCCAGGGCGCGCTCATCATCACCAACTCCACAGCCATGCGCGCAATTTGGACGCGACGACACAGTCTGGAAATGTCACACCGCCAATCGTCCAACTTGCATCACAGAAGAAGACGAAGAAAACGATAATGCATTACCAGTAGCGCCAGACGATGCATGCACCCTTTCTATCGACCGATCGAGGTATCTATGTCACTCGCCCTTCCCCATTTTCATTACATCTCGGCTCATTTCTTTTCAATCATTACATCATCGCACCCGCGCCCAAGTTCGTCTTGATACCCACGACGCGCTTGACAGCGAGCCAGAGTTCGAACGCCTCGAGCTTGACCTCAATGCGGAGGAAGCCGAGCCAAGCGACGAGTAGTCGGAACGCATTGCGGGGCGGCCAAAGAAGACTCTCCCCCGCAGCCGAGATAGCGTCGATCTGCTCGCGCAGGACGGTACGAGCGCAGTAGCGGGCGAGGATCATGAAAGACCGCATGGGGCCCTGGCGGGTATGCAGGTTCTCGTCCAGGCTGCGGGTGAGGTCGTTGGTCTTGAGAATGAGCAGGATGATGCGCGGAACCTGGCCCAGCATGGTGACCAGGTCCGACAGCAGGCCCTCCGACAGCGCCGTCCCCATCGTCTTCTTTTCATCCTCGGTCCGCGACGCCGTGATCGAAGATGAAACCACCGTGTAGTCCCTCCCCGTGATCGCGCTGGCGAACAGCGGGAACTGCTCGTCGGTGACGCCGGCCACCTCGTGCGCGTACTTCTTCATGCGGTCCATGTCGCCGTCGATGACGGCAAGCCACATCTTGGCATACGACCGTTGCAAGTGCTCCGGGATCACCCGGTACAGTCCGTGGTCGTAGAGGATAACCTCGAAGTTGGCGCCACCTTTTCTCCTGCGGTTCGTCTTTCGAATAGCGATATTGCCACCGTGCGGATCGCAATGCAAAGGCGCATTCTTACCGAAGATCATTTCGTTGAAAATGCGAGCCAGGGTCGCAGAAACTTCGTCGCGGTCGATTCCATTCGAGTCGAGGTAGTCCAGGTCATCCAATCGAGCGCCCGACTCATTCGCCATAACCAATATCCGCTTCTTGGCCCAGATTACGTTGGGGATGACCAGTGGTATATCCGGGATCTGTTCGAAGTGCTTCTGTGTGCGAATGGCATTGGCAGCCTCCTCCTGAAAATCGAGCTCCTGGGGCAAGGATACTTCCATCTCGGAGGAAAGCCACTCCAGATCATACTCGGGAAAGAAGCGCTTGAGAGTCGAGAAGGTGAACTTCGTTAGCGCCATATCAAGAGGCGCCCATTGTGCGAGTCCAGGATGTTGGACCTTGACGGCGACCCTTTGGCCCGAATCCTTTATAGTCGCATCATGCACCTGTGCAAGTGAGGCAGCTCCCATCGGCTCCACGGAGAACTCGGAGAAGTAGTCTTTTAGCTCCCCACCGGTATCTTTCCGGAACATCTCTTCAATCGACTCGTAGGAAGAGACGGGGCACTTGTCTTGGAGCGGGACGAACGTGCTCGTCCATTCGTATGGAAGCAGGTAGGTCATCGCACTCTGTCGCGTGGTGGTCAGTCGGGGCCTTGAAACCGGAGCTGGGAAGCCCGACATACCAGGTGCTGCCCCAGCTTGATGAAGATACCGCCATTCTTCTCGAGCACCTTCAGCGTTCGTTCGGCACAACGCTTATGGCAATGTTTTAATATGGTCTCTTGCTCCGTCGGATCTTCTACTCTGTCCCTTTGGTTTAAGGATGTTCGGTAACTAGATACTCAGCAGATAAGCATCCTCTGCCATGTCGCAATGTAGCCAGAGACGAAAGCCTACTCATTCACGCATATCCCCAATGCAGCCGCAACCCGACCGGCACGTTCAGCCGCATCGTAGCCATATTTGACATCGTCGGTGAAAGCAGCCGCACCAGCAGCAGCGCCGCCGGCAGCCGTGGCGGTCAAGAGGGTGATTCGGGACCTCGAACGCTTGTTGGACTTTCTCGAGTAGCCCGAATAGCCAGAGGATTTGCTCGTGTATTGTCGCGACAAGGTCGATCGTGTGGGTTTTGCTTGGGCGAGAAGCTGAGTGCGGCAATTGGAGCACGTCCACGGGCCGTTGCTCGCAAGACGGCTCAGGATGGTGACGGGCGTCTTCATGGCGTCATGACACGGAGTGGCGCTGCAGACAGGCGGATGCAGCACATTCGCAGAGAGGGAAATGGAGAGGGCACTTTCATAAACAAGGGGAAGACCTCAACATTGTGTCTCGTTGTCGCTGCTATCTCCAGGCCACCCAGTCGGGAACGTGCTTGCGTGCCTCCTATTGGAAGTAGGTGGAGATCCGCTAGCTGGCGTCGGTGGATGTTGAAACGGGCTTGAACCGCCCTCCTCCGAATGTGTTGGGAAATTGACTAAAAAGTCGCAACGACCAGTCAATTTTTCGACTCGAACGGTGACGGAGCCGCCCGCGCGGCAAGACCGCGTCCGACGACCTCGGCGTCATAGGAGCAGGGATATGTGTTCATTTGTGGCTGAACCCCGGCTGACTCAGGCTTGGCTGAGCCACAACGGCAAAGTCGGTGAATCCCCCGATCTCTTTACGCGTTGTGATCCCTGGCGCTGCATCCACTGAGGGTCGCGTTTACTTTACAGTTTACAGCAGCGGAGCAGTCCCGCGCGCCTTTGTCGCTACAATCAACAAGCTTGTATCGCTACAACCCGACCACGACGCCATTGACACTCACTCCCCTTCCGACCAAACCACCAGCACGACTGCATTTCCATACACTTTTGGAAGTGCTGTTTTTTTGCTCTCCCATACTATTGTCGCCGACGTCATGTTGGCAACCATGTATTCCCCGACCTTCAACTTCGAGTACTCGTCGCCGCACCGGCCCGCCGTCGCGTCGCCTTTGTCCTCGTCTCCTTTGCGACCCTCGCACGACTCCTCTATGCCTCTCTCCCCCCGCGACACGAACACCCTTCCCCGACGCGAAATCCAGTCGTCGCCCTCCAAGCCGCCATCCAGCAAGTTCAAGTTCGCAGCGCGCAACCCCCGCCCGAACCCTTTGCGTCAGAGCCGGGAAAACACGCAGGAGGGCCGGCGGAAGCTGTTCTTGAAGAATGTTCGGCAGCGAGCCGACGACAAGGCCTGGGAGCGCAGAGGTGGCGATCAAGATGTGGGTTTCTTTGCCCCCGCAAGCGGTGATGCGACCGCGACTGACTATGAGTATAGGTCCTGAAGCTGGAGTGGGCCACGCTGAACCGACAGTGGAGACAGCAGAAAGACGCCGACTTGGATGGCGTCGTCTTCGAGCACGAATTGGAAGATATCCCTGAGACGTCGCAAGAGCCACTGTCGCGAGATTCCGACGACGTCATGGTGGACGCGATAGCGCGCGACGAGGAACGCGAGTTGGATGCCATGCTCTCCCTGCTCGAGCCTGCTTCATTTGAGGCACAGGAGCAGCCAGATTCTCCATCACTTTCCGACGATGACGACTATGACAGTCTGTTCCAGGACTATCTGTCAGAGCAAGAGCAGTGCCGCCAAGATCCCACGTTTTCGGGCCAGATGGACTTGTCGTGACATTGACTGACGCACCAGACTCTCAGCATTAGGTAGATCATTGGTAGGAGCATGGACGGAGTTTCGGGTCTGATTCTCATTAGGCGTTGTTGGTACATATGGATCTCTATGGGTATGCATATGGGCTGCATGATTCATGTACAAAGCCAGTGGCGCACCATACTTTGTGGCATACACGATACCAATGTATAAATGCTTCATCTTGCTTCATCTCTCGTAAGGCTCTCCGCGGATGTTAGAGTTTGTCATCATTGCGTCGGGCAAGAGTCTTCTGGAGCATCAAGGACCTCTTTGGCAGACGGCATATCACCCACCAAGTCTTGCGGGGGCGACCCGGCTGCTTGCATCTGTGATTCGGTCAGCTCTCAGCTCGGAGTGGTTTCGAATGGGCCGATACCATGCAATATGGCCGGCGATATTCCTACTCACCCTCTGCATCCTATCAACGATATACTCGCGATCGGCCACGTTGGAGTCGGCGTATGTCGGTTCCTCAAACTTGGCCACCATCTCCGCCACCAGAACCTTCTGCTCCACATACCTCTTGAGGTCCTCTTGCGACAACTTCTCCTGGTTCTTCTCCATCCATCCAGGATACTTATCATTCAGCTCCTTCATGGGTTCGTAGAGAATCTCCTTGTTAGTGAGCTGCTCCATCATGCCCATCAGCATTTTCGAAAAGTCCTCTTCCTTTCCTTCGCCTCCCGGAAGGTCTGACATGGCCTTCATCATTTCGACGATGAAATCATCGTCAGACCCTTCCGCTGCGGCTGCAGCTGTTGCTTGGTCACCTGACTCTTGCATTCTTGCCATGGTCCGGCGAATTGTCTCTTGAAACGAGGCATCCTGGCTAAGATCTTCGGCGACTTTGTCTGCTGCTCCTGGGGGTTTGGTTTGTTCCGGAGGAGCTGTACCGAGGCCTTTGAAGATGTTTTCAAATTGCGCTTGCATATCAGGCTTCTTCGCATTAGCAAGCGATATGGTGGTATGGCAGACAACCTACCGAACCCTCCAAATCACCCATCAGTTCTGCCATACCAGCCTGAAGCTGTTTCTGGAATTCTTCTTCTGAGAAATCGTCTGCCCCTGCCGGAAAGTCATCTGCATTAGGCGGCGCAGGTTGCGACGGGCCAGAAGCAGACGTTGTCGGCTTATCTTGTGTAGGAGCAGGGCTTTTGCCCTTAGAGTCTATCTTTACAGAAGAGAACTCGTCAAGCATGTCGTCCAGGTCGTCCAAGTCATCTTCATCAGGATCGGGCGCATTTTCGGCTGGGGAAACTGGCGCTGCAGAAGTTGCTGGCTCAGGTTTGGCTGGAACCTTTGGCTGAGCGGCGCTTTCGCCAGCGACACTAGGTTCCGTTGCTTCCATCTTTATTTAAAGCTTCTCTGACCTCAGATTTGACCTGCAGAAGAACTACCTTGGGTAAAGCACAGAGCACTGTGGTCACTGTCGCGTTCCAGCAAGCTGCACGGCACTCCACAACGGCTCCTTGAGAGGGGTCGGTATTCGGTAGCGTGCGAATAGGCCGGGGAAGCGCTGGGAAGCGAGAAGCTGTATCCGTACTCGCGATGGCCCTAGGCACCTAAAAATGAAAGGACAATGAACGATGAGAGTCTCCGAGAAGAAGAACAATTGCAGGGTACAGGCGACCTGGAAATGATGCAAGCAAGGCCAGGAAACCTAGCACACTACCTTACCACATGAATGGCCAACCACGATCCAAGATGCCAAGTTACCGAGGCCCTGAGGTATGGCTGTTGGATGAACCCGGTAAGTGTGATAGCAGGTACATTAGATTAACCGATAAGTAAGTAGTGAAGGAAACCTAATATTAAGCAATAATATACATAAAATCCCTAAATAACTTTAAGTCACGTGCTATCTTTATACTAATAATCCTCGGTTATTAAATAATATAACACCTCGCTTTAAACGTAAATTTAATACTTTAAAAACGTAAACGCTGACCGTAAACGCTAACATATAAAATCGTAATATCATAATAATTTATAAATAACCCACATCCTAACTATCCTAGTGCAAAACCTTTCGCGGTTCCTTACTTTATTAATAAAGTAAATTAAAAGGCTTTAAAAATAAAAAGCAATAATTTCGCCGTTATCTCTTTAAGCTTTTTACTAAAAGCTTACTATAATTATACTAACTCTTAATCCTTAACTAACTTTTCACACTTAACTACACTAATAAATTATCGCCACTTTTTAAACTTACCCCTTACTAATGCCTTAATACCTAGGTTTATTAAGTTTTTTTCTCTTAATATTTAATATATATTAATATATCCTTCTTTTTTTAGTTTTTACACTTTATAATATTTAATTTAAATATGTTTTATTTATTTATAATAAACAAGGTTATTAATAAGTTATTTCGTTCCGTTATTATTTATTAATATTTTAACAAATCGTTTAAACGAATTATTAAGTTTAATAATTAATCGTTATAAGTACACGTCTTTAAATAAAGCCGAAAAAAAGGAAATATATTCTAATTTAATATTTAAAACTGCCACAAGTAACTATTTTTTCGATTTTTAACTAATTGCAACACTTATAAGCATAAAGATATAACATTTTACTAACACACTATTAATAAAATCTTTAGCGTATTTAGCGTTATAATATTTTTTAAATAAATTAAAACTACCGTTAAATTTTAAATTATATTTAAAACTTTTTTTTATATATTATAAAACTTTTTTCGCTACTTATAAATATTATTATATAAAGTTAATAAAAAAGCGACTTAACTTTATTATTAAATATACTAAATTAAAACAAATATTAATTATAACGTATATTAATAACCCAATAATCTCTTAAAAAACTTTTTAAATAACGTTATCATAAATATTTTTTAACGCTAATTCGAGTTTTTTTCCAAAGTTTATTAAAACCGCTTTAATACGTATTAAATTTTTACTTAAAAAAAAGCGCTATAATACCTTTTTTAAGTACCTTATTTAAATAAGCTATAGCTTTCGGTTAAATCGGTCGCGAAAAATTTACATTTTAAAAAAATATTTATAAAGTCTTATATCGTTAATTTAAAATTTTATCGCTAATTAACGTTTAATTTTAATAATTTTAGTTTTATTTTTCTTTATTATAAGCATATTATTTACGTAAATTACTAAAATAACGCCGTTTTAAAAAAAACATAACTTTATTTAAATCGAAGCGTTTTTATTTAATTTTAAATAAATATTAAGAAAAAGTATTATATTAAATTTTAAATGTTTGCTTTAAGCCGTATAATGCTTTTTTTAATTTATAAACTTTCTTAAAAATTTTATATTTTTTAAATAAGTTTACGTAAACGTTATTATTAATATTACTGTATAAAAAAGCAGTTTTAACGTTTAATTATTTAATATCCTAATTATTAATAACTATAAAAACAAATAAAGTTTTATAAATCTTTTACTAAACCATTAAAGCAAAAGTTTCGGTATAATTAATCCCGTATTTTTATTTAAAACTTTTAACAATAAACTAAGCTTTATAACGCTAAATTTTTCCGTTAAAGCTAAATTTTAACTTATAAACTTATTTCTTAATAAATACGTAGACGGTACTTAAGTCGTTAATAACTTTTTAAATATTATTTTTAATAATAAACTTTATTTCGTCGTTTATAACCCTTTTTTAACTATTAACTTATAGTAATTATTAAGCTTTTTTATAATTTTTAAGCTTTACGTTATTAATATTTTTTATTAAATAATAATAATTTTTTAATATTACGTTATAATATGTTATAATATCGAGGTTTTAAAAGTCTTTTAGTTTAAATTTTAACTATAGCGAAATCGGTTACTTATTATTAATTATTTTAAATTTATTAATTTAACGATTAATATTTTTAATAAATATAAACTTTTATAGTATTATTTCTAGCTAATTTCCGTCTTTAATTTAATTCGTAGCCTTTATAATATATTAACTAAATTCAAAGTTTCTTTTATAAAATAACTTATTTAACGAGAATAACTTTATATATTTAGCAAAAAAAGCTTTAATAACAATTCGTTTTAAGCTAGTATCAGGTATGTTTATAAACAAAAGCGTAAAAAACAATAATTTTTTATAAAGCAGTCGACTTGTAAATTATTTGTTTTAATTCCCCGCCTTAATTTATAAAGTAAATGTTTTTAATAAAGTAACTTTATAAATAAGTATTTATAAATATTTAGCTAAGTAAATATAATAAAAGACTATTTTTACATAAAAAGATATTAAAATATTAAATATTAATATAAATATAATTAATTCGTTAATTTTATTAAAAATAATAAATTTATTAAATATAACTTTTTTAATATGTTTAATAACATTTATAAAAGTATTTTAAAGCCTATAAATATTATTAACTTTATAACTAATTAATACTATTTACTCGGCTCTATCGTTAAGCTTTTTTAAGTATAAAGCTTTTAAAACTAGCTTTTACGCTTTATTATTAATTCGCTTTTAATAAAAAGTATTCGATTTCCTCCCTATCTAAGCTTTAAATAGCGATATATTATTTAAAGTGCTATTCGGTATTTTTATCTAAATATAACACGCTATCCGTAAAACTTCTCCCTAAAGCTAAAGTAGTAAGTTCGAGTTAAAAATAATAAACTTTATTAATCCTTAAAATGTTTAATATAGTCGTTTTATTAATCTGGTTTATTCGTATTAATAAAGCATTATAAACTTAAGTTAAATTCCTTTAAAGGTAAAAAATCTAATAATTATCTTGTTTTTAAATTTACCGCCGTTATTAACTTTATAATATTGCATTTTTATCAACGTTTATATCTTAACCTATTTAATATTAAACTTAATAAAATACTAAGCGTTAAACTTTGCTTTAAAAAAATATACCTTAAGGAGTTTTATTATATCATTAACCACTAATAAATAATAACTTTCGCCAGTAAATATTAAAAAAATAATTAGACCACTTAGGTTAGCATGTTATCGAGCTCCCCTACGTGTAAATTATAAAATAGTAAAAGTAATATTTTTTACTAAGCTTTTATTTAGTACGCAGGCCTTACACACTAATAATTTAGTATTGTTAATTACTTCGATCCCCTAATCTTTAGCTACTTTCCGGCAGGTGTCGAGGTTGATGTGACCGAGTCGTTAATAAAGCAACATAAGTGAGACCGCTAGAGAGCTATTATTAACTATATAAACTACTAGAAAGCCCTCAATTTTAAATATATTCTAATAACGAAAGCTTTTAGCAGTTAAATATTTTAATAACTAAGATATGTTATATAGTTTCTTTTATAAAATTAGTGTTTTTCCCCGTTTAAAAAGTAAAAAGTAATTAATTTTAACACCTTAATAGTTTTGATAGTACTAGTCATAGAACCCAAGTGCTGTGGCTAGTGCGGAGGATAGGCGGACGCAGCCGTGGCGCATGCATAGCCGCGGCGCGTAACAGCTGACCTTTAATAAGGAACTAGATAAGGAGAACGGCCCTAAGCTAGATTAGGATTAGCGCCAGGTGCTAGCTGCCCGTTAAGCGGCAATTACTAGGCAGGTGCCCTACGTAACGGGCCTACGGGTGCTATTTTTTTTCCTACGTAGCCGCGGCTAAACTTAGCTAGCTTTTTTTTTTTTTTACTTTAATATTACTATAAATTAATAATTTTTACAAAACCTCGTTTTTACGCTTATATTACTTCTTACGTAATAATATTAAGGTTAACTTTTTATTAAAACTTAAAACGGTTTAAGGTTTTTTTTACTTTAAATCCTTAATTTATTAATTAATTAATTAACGCTAATATTTAAACCTTAGCTTTATATTACGTAAAACTAAACTAAACTTAAATAAGCTTTTAGCTTAATTAAAACTAGCGACACGCACCGAACTAAAATTAAATATTATGGCCTTTTTTTTTAAAGAACGCAAGGCTATCAAGTAATAAGTTAAAACCGAGGTTTACTTTAAGGTGGTAAACTTATAACAGTAAACTATTAGTTTTATTAAATAAGCTAAAACCGATTTACGACGAAAATTATTATTAGCTATTAAGTATAACATTTATAAACCCGTTTTTTTTATAATATTAAACAAAAACGAAAATTAATTACCATTGTTTTATACTTATAATAATTTTAAACAAAAGATCATTTTAAATATAGCTAAAAAAAGCTTATATAAAATTATATAAAACAAGCTTTATAAAGACTTGTAAAAGCGGGTCGAAATAGCCGCGATTTAAATTACTTAAGAAGTTAATAACGGTCCCGGAGTTATATAAGCTTTTATAACTTTTACTAATAAGTAATAATAGCTTTAAAAAAATAGTTTTATGTTTAAAAATAAATTTTTTACAATATATGCGATTAACCCGAACGCTATTTAACAAGAAATAAAGTTACGGACTTACATTTTATTAACTTTTTAATAATAATTATTTAATATTTATATTTTTATAATAATTAAAAAGATTAACGTCGAGGCTTTAAAGGTTTAAATTTATTATTTTAGATAAATAGGGGTTAATACCGCTAAAATAATAAGCGAGTAATTTATAAAAATAAAAAAGTAACGCGATAATTTAAAAACCTAACTTTATAAAGCTAATTAAATCGTTATTAACTTTAATATACGTAGCTATTAAAACACCCTTTAAATTATTATTTTAATAATAACCGCCGGGGGTATTAAACAAAGCTTAAAAGTCGATATTTTTACGTACTATAACGACCCTAAAAAAAATTATATTATTTTTAAGGTTTAATATTATAAGTAAAAAAACCGATTAAAAATTAATACCGATTAATTTTAAAATAACGCATAACGCATTACGAATATTAAGTTTAATTTATAAAGCAATGCGGCTTTAATAATCAAACTTTATTAATATAAAAATAACCCGGAACAAATCGTTATTTTAAAAGCTTTTTTTGCGTTTTTATAAAAATAATTTTACGATATTAATACGAAAGCTTAAGCCCGTACTAATTTTAAAAAATTAAAAATATAAAATAACTTTTTTAAATTTTAAAAATTTTAAAATAAATTTATCTGCCTTATTAGCGAAAAAGTTTTATTACGTAGCAAGTTAAAAAAAAAGTTTTATAAAAAGTTATTTTACTAATTATAAATTAATACCGCTACGTAATATTTAAACAACGCCTATAACTTTATAAAATACGCAGAATATTATATAAAAATTACTTATACTTATTAAATCGCTAATAAAAAAAATAATTTAAATAAAACTTAAACGGATTTAAGTAAGAAAACGACGGGTAATACCGGCTCGTTTAATACCAGGAATAAAATAAAATAGGTTTAATTAAAAGCTTTTATTAATAGAAGCTTGGCTTTTATTTATATTAACGGTAAAAATTATACATTAATTATTAATAAAAAATTAATAAAATTAAT